>JANTPZ010006139.1:0-20291 GCA_025593235.1 Vachellia pachyceras
ATCCCTGTTCAAACAATAATGAATCTCATTGAGGACATGTCAAGCATTTTTTAAAGCTTGAAATTATAATATTATTCTAGATCATGGGCAAACATGTTGTTACTAATAAATATATAAATGAGCAAGGCCAAATTGCCTCATAGTTATTAATATTAGAGTAAAACACATTATTCACCCATCAATTTTATTTAAATTATAGAAACCTTGCTTCTATTTGAAAAATTCACAAAAACTTTTCTTAGAAATGAAAATGCATGTTATGTTATACAAACCTCTCTTCTTTTGTTTGAATTTTTTTTTTCCATCCACCCCAATTGTTAGTTGACTTTATTTTTCATCAAATTCAAAATACCCAACTTTAACATAAGAATTATTTAAACATTTATGTTTGTCAAAAATAAATTTTCAAACAAAACCAAAATATAATATGTAAGTGAAGTCACTAGAAATTAAAGCTGCTTGATTGTTCCAAGATAAATTTAATTGAGACTGCTTTAGGGAAATCAAGGTAGAATTAGTGATTAATAGTATTTTAAATAAGATTTACCTCCATTTAGGAAGATATTTATGCTTATTAAATAAAACGAAACCTAAAACAAGGAATTTAGGCTAATTGAACAATTAAATCATGCAAAATTGAGTGCTATGTTGGTAGATGCCATACATGTTCACAATGCACTTGAGCTTAATCAAGCACTATATGTTAAACTTATGAGATTATAGTGGTAATTTCCAAGTACTCAGATTAAATTTGAGGGATTATATTGATGCACTAAGAGCCCATGTTATATCTTGGAGATAATTTAGAGTTTAGTGAATTGAAATCTTAAGAGGTTTACGGGAGCAAGATATAGGTCAAATAGATTGAACTGAGTTAAATTGCTGTGTGTTTCACCCTTACTTTAATCTTGCAGTCTTTCGGTGATACACTCTCTAACCCTATATCATTCATTATTTGAAGCGTTAGATTTTAAGTGTGTGAGTGTATTTTGTCAACAGTCAATTCACCCCCCGTTGAGTGTGTCATGCACTATCAATATGTTTTCACACTCAAAGGAACAACTCATGAACCAAATTAGGCAGCGGCTGATTTGGCCAATCATTGACTTCGCCTCTTTATATTTTAGTGTTTCCTCTTTAATTAAGCTTTAAATATACATAAAAAATATTAATGGAACATGGATGTTTGTCATTGAACAATGAAGATGTACATGATCAACTCTTACACTTGTAGCCACCATCGCCACAAGCTAAGGTTGTAGTCTTACAAAACAATACTAAAAGAAAATATAAAAAAAAACTGAATATACAGAGATAGAGAGAGAGATTAGAAGATCTAGATTTGATTGGTGTTGCCCTGTTATTCAAAGCCGATTTCATTCATCAGCAACGCGAGCCTTTGCTGCATTTAAGAGCTCCAGCTGCTGCTGTTATAGAACTAACTAAAGATGATGATTTTGCAGACAAGCTCGAAGCTCGAGCATAGCTCGAAGACGATCCCTTCCCTGACGGCGTGAAAAACGCACCGTTTAACATCTGATCCCCTGAAGACCTCCAGTTCCAGTTCTTCCACACACTCTCAGGCGAAATCTCCCTCTTGGTCACCTGAAAAGTGATGACGTTATTATTTAACCAAACAAGCCATTAGATATACACACGTGTGAATTCAATTCATGAACATTCAGATTCATTTGATTTAACTTTCTCATACCTCTTTGAAGGTTCCGTCATTGGGAGCCAGAAACCTATTCCCTTGACTGTTTACAGTTGGATTAGCACTCCCTCCAATCGCATACATTCCCCACTGAGTATAATCATTGTTCACCACATGGAAGTAGCCATGCCTGCATCTAAAAGTACACAACATTTGGACCCATTAACCATCTGAAACCGATTCAAACCTTAGTTTCATCGAAAAGAGAAAGAGAGAGAAGGTTAATTTGTTACCTTGGCATTCTCTGGACCAACCCTTTACCGAAATGGTTGAAGGCGATGGTGACCTGCATGTTCTTGTCCTTCGTGTAACTGTCGCTGTGACCAAGAAGCATCACCTTGTTATGGCGAGTCATGTAATTGTTCGAGATCGTGATCGCCGTCGATCCATAAATCGCGTCGATGAGTCCGTCTTGGCAGTTCCATAGGGAACAATGGTCAACCCAGACGTGGCTTCCTCCGAAGATGGAGACTCCGTCGCCGTCCGAAACCGTTCGCCACCCGTAATGAGTCGGGGAATCTCTCACGTAGGCGTTGCCTCCTCTTTTACAGTCGTGGATGTTGATCCCGTGGATTATGACGTTGGTCACGTACTGTATTGTGATGCAAGGACCGCCTGAGATGTGGACGTTGGCTCCTCTGCCATCAATGGTCTTGAAGGAGTTCATCATGAGCTCTTGTTTCAGCTTGATCACCATGTCCTTCTTGAAGATGATCCACAGTGGCTCCTTCTGTATTACGCCGTATCTGAGCGTCCCCGGCTTGGGACTCACTGGGTGGTCGCCGGGGTCGGTGACGATGTAGAATTTGCCGTCTCTGCCTCCGACGGCGTTCTTTCCGAACCCAATGGCGCAATCTGCCAGACGCTTCCTGTTTTTTTCCCAGTTGCTATCACACCTCCAACAATCATCAATGGGGTTCCCAGTTGCACAAGAAAGAAACGCCAAGTTTCTTCTCGACGCATTGATGCTCCTGCAATATATGACAATTAAAACAGAGTTTAATTAATCTATAAATTACTGATACGAGCAACATCAGAAAAAAATTAAAATGGTGGGCATTGTGATTATTCTGAGACATACTTGTGTACTTGTTCGACTACTAATTCTGGATCTTGAAGTGGAGAAGAGACAATAAAGGAAGGAGCGAGAACTAGGAGAAGAACTACGAACGATAACGGAAGCGCCATATCTGTGTGAAGAAGCTGAGATTATGATGCACAGAGAGAGAGAGAGAGAGATTGTGATTTTGTGAAGAAGGAAGAAGACAATGAGATGGTTATATAGTTGAGAAACTGAGATTATTATAACAAGTTAGTGGCATTATGGATAAGAATTGTATATAAGTTCGGTGAATGATTAGGCTGCGTAAACCTAACATTACTGGAAGCGTACGTACTTTTGTCCTTACAAAATACACATTTGACTTATTTGATTCCTGGAACCTTAATTTAAAGTGTAATGTGAACGATGAATATTGAATAAATTAAGAATAACTGGAATTATAACTCATGCTGTTCGTTTTAGGTCAAAAAAGATCACATGCTGTGTGTATTATTATTAGTGTATATAACTAACTAACTAACTACACGCAGCATGTGTTTAATTGAAGATACCGCCGACTATTGGTAAGTCAAAATATTTGGAAGCATATACATATGGAATCAGTTACCTTGTACTAAGCACTTTGCTTACAAGAAGAGTTTAATTAGATTTGAACAGTCCGTTTTAAAATATATTTTTTCTAAAAAATTATTATAGTACATATAGAATTTAAAGTAAAAACAATTTCTTAACTATTTAAATAATAATTATATTCATTTTAACTAATTTTTTCAGTTAACTCATTAAATCTATTTAATTTGAATTGAAAAATTCAATTTAGGACAGTATTAAATGAGGTTTTGAAATAAATGGAAAAAAATATAAATAGCCATGATTAAACATAATCATGTGACAAAATTGGCCTTATAGTCCATTTTATTCTTATTATAAGAACGATACATGTCGCTAAAATAATTAAAAACATTAAATTTATTATAAATTCAAGTGATTTACAATATTATGCCTGTTTGGCAACACTTCTAAATTGTCAGAAAGCCCGTTCAACAGTGTTTTTTCTTAAATTGAAATAATCTAGTTCATATATTTACTTCAACTTACGTAAAAACACTTCTTCACCGCTTTCCCAAACGTGCCCTTACCTTTATTAATTACATTACACTAAATTCCAGTATCATATTAATTTCTACTCTCAACTAATTTTATTAAATATGAGTTTATTATATTTAGTAATTATATTATATAATTAAATAAATTTTGATTCTTCTTGTACAATTTTTCTCCAGGATTTTGTTTTGCCCATCATATCTATTTTTCCCTTTGGTGGTTTGTGCCAACTTTTTTGGGTACCGAATGTGGTGCCTCACTGGTTGAAAAATAAAAAGAAAATTTATTGGGAGGTCCTAAATAATAGACTTATTTAATGAATGGTCCCAAAAAATAAAATATTTATTCTGAGGTCCCATTGATAACATGAGGTGTTGTTAATCCAGCGCATGATGTTGTCAATAAAAGAACTTCATATTGTCAATGGGACCTCAGAATAAATATTTTATTTTTTAGGACCATTCATTAAATAAATCCCTTATTTGGACTCCCAATAAATTTCTCAAAATAAAATCCCTTATCTTATCTTTTGAAGGATTAATTGCGAGCAAGAAAAATATCGGATAAAATCATTACACTCATTAATTCACTTTCTAAATTAAAAAAAGGGGAAAAAAAAGAAAGAGATGATAGGACAGGAATGGCATGAAGAAAAGCACATGGGAAGACCCAAAATGTAATGACCTGGAATATTGCTGACTTTGTGTAGGTTTAAGAATTCCGTTGGGAGAGATAAGTTTACAGATTTTGAAGTATTTTACAGATTTTTAAATGGTTTTACATATTTTAAAATGATTTTTATGAATTTTGAGATGATTTTTACAGATTTCGAGATGATTTATCTTAACTTATGTGTACCGTTGAAGAACGGTATTCCCAAATAAGGTCTCATTCACACAATGGAAACAAATTATTATTATTATTAAAGTTTTGTATGATCCGCTGTAAAGCTCCACATGGCAGTCCGTACTATCCGCTAAACTATATGGTGGAAAGTGCCGGCTCACTCTTATATTCAAATAAAAAAAACCATGCCAACAAAAAAAATTATTCCAGTTTTGTAAAAAAATTTGGGTTAATATCCACAATATTACAAGTTTAAATCTCATTACCGATGTGAGGATATTACTGGTGATTAATCTATAAGCATATTTTTGAACGGTATCTAAATCTTGGAACTACCTCAAACTACTTTTAAGTATATTTGTTTCTGCCAATAAATGGTTTTTCTCTTAGTCTTTTCAGTTTAAAGTTAACTTATTTTGTTGAAAATAGTGGAAGCAATATGATATATTCTTGTTTTTTCCTAACAAACAGCTCAAATACGAAATTTAAATTATATATTTAATTTCATGCAACTCATTATTTAGGTTGGAGTAAATGTTCAAGTTAATTTTCTCCATAATAATATTATTCACATGCACATATGCTTAATGGCAGCTTGTTTTCCACAAGATTAAGATCATGTTTCGTGCAAATAATTATTAATGCCATCACTATATAATTGCTAAGGCTGAGTTTTTAATTCGCCGCCTTTGTGGATATGCTGATTTCACGCTACCTAATATTTAAATACTTATCCCTTCAATTTTAAATACAACGTCTATTACAAAGTTTGAGTTTGGTATAATACATACACACACACATACACCTCTAATATTCTTATTTCTCCAAGTAATCATTTTAACGTAGGAAAGATATGTTAATTAATTACTAATAATAATTAATTAATGTTGTACGTTGACATTAGGATTAATTGTTGACGTACGTAGTAAGGCGTGCTTAATTGTAAAACAAGGAATAGAATGAGAATGAGAATGAGGAGGGAATAATTAAGGAGCTAACCTGCCCTTGATTCTCGGAAATCAATTCCCTAATCATATGCAAATCCTGGCCTTCCTTTCAATTCAAGCATTCCTTTATTTCCGTATTCCACTTTACTTCATGTGGTTAGCCATTAGGCTTGTATAATAACAATAGCTAGCAACAACAATAATGATAACCATAACATAAATTTTACTAACAAAGTTTGATCCAATTGGTAAGCAACAATTAACTCACAGCTTGCAACAGTATGGGTTTAAATCTCGCTGTTGCTATCAGAACTTTATTAGCAAACGCCATGTAAGTACTTTTGTAAACATTCTTTAAGCCTATATGAATGTTTTGATCATGTGAATCCCCGTAACTCAACCCACGTAAATAAAGCTTAGTTTTATGGTTTTTTTTAAAAAAATGGTTAAGTAGAATCTAACACAGAAATTTTTTCAATGACATCATGTATTGTAAGGTAATTTTTTATGCAATTTGGCCCTTATTGTATTTTTGTCACTAGTAAGAAGCACCCTAAACTTGTGATATTAAGTAAGTTCTAATGAAAAGTTACTTTAGAGTATTAGATACATAAAAAATATTTTAATATACTGAATGTAATTGAAAAAAATATTTTAACGTTTTAAATATATTCATTGAGTGCTTCTTAAAAACAATCAGGTGATGGATGCTACTTAATAAAAATAAAACAAAGTTTAGGAAATGTTTGATTTTGGGCCTATTACAAAAGATCAAATGGCTCAAAATATTTACGGGGATATTTAATGATTACTACCAATTAAGTAATTAACAATGAAATTCAATTCAAAGTTATGCAATTATAGAATATATATACGGGCATTATGAGTCAACATTAACTAGATTTATGTTTACTACCAATTATATTTTTTTTAAAAAAAAAGTAACAGTGAAAAATTTATAAATTTATTATAGGTTTTCGTATATTAAAATAAAAATATATTAAATATATAGAAATAATGAAATATATATTTTATTTTAATTTAAATGGTTCATATTCTTGATGAGCAGGGAATCCAGATTAAGGGGAAAATAATGCTTACCAACCCATAGGAAATAATGTATTTTATTTCAGTAATACTGGTCATATGATTCAACCATTCTCTAAAAAAATTAAAATAGAAAGGAAAGACATTAATGATCACAACATCGGTGGTATTGGCACTAGTGACTTGAACAAGTCATGTGATGAATATAAATATAGAGAGAGTATAAACAATGGCAACCCAATGGTGCTAAACTATAAAGTGGACAAATCATATTTAAATCCCACCTTATAAAAAAATTCATAGAGAAAGGTATTATGATTGCAAAACGTCAATTCGAATTAATGGTTGCTCATATACTTGTTATTAAAATCCAGAAAAAGTGTTGGTTATCAAGTAGCTAGCCTAAAGGATTATAAAGGGAAAAAAAAACAATATACACAATTGCAAGTGTGAAATGAAAACACAGAGAATGAAGGATTAATAATGGGGTCAAGTTAATGTGAGGCATGAACGTGTAGGCGACAAGCTAAGAGTTTTCATCAAACCCAGCCTGTGATTTCATTCTCTTCATAAAATAAGGTTATAATATTGGACAAGGAATTCACACTTAAACATGACTTTTGATTAATTTGTCATGAACACCCCATCATGTGACCAGCTAGCCATTATATATATATATATATATCTTAATCACACTTTCAATATGATTATATTTTGTTCTTTCATTTGAATCTGTTCATTTAGCAATCATGCGTATCTAATCTGTTTTTTGCTTTGAAAGATTCAGACTTTTCTGTAAAAATACGTAATGGTAGGGCACCCCGGCCATTATTGTTGATGGTGTTTTTTGCCAGAAAGATATAGCTCTCTTGTAATGATATAGGCTCAAATGAATGATTATATAGATATGGAGTGCTAAAAAGTGAATCGTAATGGCTCAACGAGAGCACAACTTGGAAAGAATGACCAAAAGCAATTCTGAAGGCTAATTATAAATAACATAGAGAATATTTATCAGACATATTCATACTGATCTTGATATATATATATATTGGGAATGTAGCATCATTTGAATGATTCATAATATATATATATACACATATATATCTAAAGTAAAGGAACCATTTTGAGACAATATGATATCAAAGGCAGTTTTTCATCCGTTTATAACTAGAAAACGCTCTATGGTGTTAAATATAAAGCATCGTTTTCTTTAATCTCTCACATAATTTTCCATTTTCATAATGCCCCTATTTATTGATATATTTTTATTCCTACTCATAAATTTTAATCAGTAGACGGTAGGGGTTCTTCTGAAAAAAAAATTATCATCATATATACGTACTGAATACAAATCACTTGTTTTTTCCTTTTGAAATCGACAAATTATTTAAGAGGACCTTACATATATATATATAGGGAGTAGATTTTAACTTGTATTTTCCAGCCTCTCCAAATTTATGCAAACTTTAATATTGGACCTTATCATAACTAAATATGTTGGTTTCGTCTTTGTCTGTAACTAAATTTCTTGATGAGAAAGAGTTTCGTGTTGTGTATAGTTTACTGGGTTTTTACGCAATTAGCCTTGAGAAACTTGTGGGAGTGAATTTAAGCGGTGGATGTTGCTTGTTTAAGTTAATCAAACCGTTGATTACGGAACATTACATGACTAGATAACTGGATTATATGTGGTATGGGGCCCGCAGATCATGCAAAATGGATAGAATATAGAAAGTGAATGTGTGTTTAATGATTGGACCACATGACATGATGGCCGCCAATACATACTAGAAAAGGGATGGCTTAGCTTCATATATTATTATTAGCATCTTCCCTCTTATATTCAGTTTTTTGCTTCCCAAACCAACCATGGGACAACTTTAAACTTCAGTTTTGTGTTAGAATGCTACATACTTGCACATAAAACATACATATTAATTCATGAAGGTGAACTAATGGATTCTTTCATGCGTACTCCCTGTGTACGTACGTGGGTGAGAACATGTCAAATCAGGATTTACTTTTTAATAGATTATATATGTTTTGTAACAAGTCGATTCGAGCCCAGTCTCTAGTATGTTATGATGTCTAGTTTAGCGGTAGAAGTTATTTTTCAAATGTGATTAAGTTTTACGTAGTAAGTATGTGAGATAAATTTGATTTCAATTTACATGAATATGTTTTTCCAATGACATCTGGGTCCGTTTGGGAACGCGGTAGAGAAGTACTTTTATGTAAGTTGAGGTAAATATATGAAGTAGATTATCTTGTTTTGTGAAAAAATACTGTTGAACGTGCTTTTGGGGAGTAAATAAGATTTTCCAAACAAGCACCTTAAATAGACCCATAGACTTTTTCTCTCTAAAAAATTTATAGTTTTTAATTAGGAAAAACCATATTAGATGTACCTATACTTTCCTCAAATTTTTAATTTGGTGCCTATATATTTTTTCTCTTAATTAAATTTTTAATTTTGTTTTGTTAATATTGTTAGCTCTTGTACCAGGGTTAACGATGCTAGTAGATTAAGGTTACTGGAGTTAATTGTGTTAAAAAGGTAAAATTAAGCGAAAAAATGGACACAAGTACCAAATTAAAAATTAAGAAAAAGTATAAGTAGTTCTGGTATGATTTTTCCTTTTAATCCACGAGATTTGGTAAATTGCAACTTACACAAAGGATCGAAGTGATTAAATGATAAGGATATTTTTAGAAAACTATCATAAGCTGTGTGTGTTAATCATAAGTAACTAACTAACATATTTTTCTTATTATATGAATTAGCTAAAAAGATATATTTAGAAAGGAGAAGTATTATTTTATTCCCTTTCTTTCCCAATGTAGTAATCTTCAATCAACAAGTTCAACTTTATTAGATCCGGCCATTGTACCTCTATCTTGTCATTTATAGTGTTTAAAGTTAAGGTTTAATTAAATAATACTCCACCAGTCTTTAATGTAAAAATCATTTAACTAATTTAATTAGATTAATGGAAATAATTAAGTTAGTATGATATTTTTTTTCTAAAATACCCTTATTTAAAACTAAATTATCACTTTGCAATTTACATGATGATCTTTCATGTGTTTGATGCTAGTTTATAGAATATTTTTAAAATGAATTTTTTATGCATTTAAATTGATTTCCCCCCATCAAGAGAGATGTTAGTTCGTAGATTTAAAATGAATTTTTATGTGTAGAATTTCATTTTATATTCTTTTATTTCTTGATCTTTCAGATATGAATTTTTTCTATTAAGCGAACATTTATTTGATTGGGTAAAATACAAATGGAAGCGGATGTTTTTCTAGCCACGAAAAAACAATGAGATTGATATTTTACATAACTATTTTTCAGAGGGAAAAAAACTCAATCATTTTGTGTGAGTAGCTGCATAAAACTACCGAATTAGATTATCCTCACTGAAGGAGTAATATATAGGCAATAACTTAGATAAAAAATGCATTAGTTTTCTTAAAATATCATATTTAATCATGTGTATATCATTAATTTATTACTCAAATCAATATTCTAAATTGTATAGTAGGGATGAGAATTATAAAGCTAGTTGAAACGTTTTTTTTTATTAATGCAAATATCAGAGTGCGCCATATTTGAGTATTGTTGAATTCTATTGGGGAGCTTTCTCAGATATAATTTTTACATTTACACAGATTCAAACTTAAAACTATACTAAAGAGGCCAAAACCCCATATCAAATCTGCTAGATGCAATAGGTGATGGGGTTGTGATGCCCCCCATTCACTAAATAGTCATCTTTTCCTAGAAGACATAGATGATTTGTGGTAATGAAGGTCAAGGTTACAATGGAAGTGGAAAGTCATAATCTATCTACTAGATATGCTACTTTTGGGTTTGATCAAGAGCTTGTTTGGATGTTGGTTGGAAAATAGCTTTTACAGATTCCGAGGCAAAACCTAGGTTTTGGAGAATAGCTTTTGGAAAATAGCTTTTACAGATTTCGAGGCAAAACCTAAATTTTGGGAAGTTATTAGCTTTTACGGATTCTAAAGCAAAAAAGTGGGTAGGAAAGATGAAAGTAATAAAGAGAAAGAGAGAAAAGGTATGAAAGATGAAAGAGGAAAAAGTAGGAAATAGAAAATCTAGGTTTGAAACCTAAGTTTTGTAACCAAAATAGCTTCTGGGAAAAAAAATTTGTTTGGACAAAACCTAAGTTTTGAGGTAAAATCTAGGTTTTGAAACCAAACTTAGGTTCTAAAAGCTGTTGCCAAACAAGCCCTCAAAACAAGTGAGCAGTGAGTTTAACAGATCCCTAGTTATGATATTCACCAATTATATTGTACCAAAGAGAAAATATTGTTGGGCTTTTTTTTTTATTAAGTGAGGGCTAGCTATGGTTTCATAATCATAACACTTAGCCTAAGGATTTTGTATGCATGTATACCATAAAATATTTATGCTTTTTTCTATTATTGTGTATATTAATATTTACTTTGATTACTAAAATCTACATATCCATCTCACCCTAATGGCTCAAATATTTTAGATGAAGATTCTAGTTTGGATAGGGGGATTGCTTTAGAAAATTGATTCTCCTAGTTGTTGATTGCTTTTTCATATACTTCCTCCATCATCATTAATGTAAGAGCTAAAGAAGTAATTTATTGATAATAAAAAATTAATTAAGTTAGTTATTTATAAAAAAATATGCGATATTTTTCTTAAAATACTCAATTTAATAATTTGAATAGGAACTATACATTGACGAAAAGTCCATGATATATGTCATCAATACTTTATCTAAAATGTTTGAGGGCCATTATCGTGAGATAAATGTATAATTTGAGAGACAAAGTGAATTTGTATTTTACATCTAAGATCAAAGTAAACCTCCAAACTAACTTTTAATTCAAGATCCAAGGGAGTGCTTGATAATAAATAGAATATTGTACTTTTATTGTACTTATCATTTCATATATGTAAATACCAATTAATTAATTATAAGAAACTGTAATTAATTTATTGGGATATAACACTTGAGGATACTTAGATTTATGTGCATATTTGGAAAGAACTTCTTCCCAACGGTGTACGCAAGTTAAGACAAAACTATCTTAAAATCCGTAAAAATCATCTCGAAATCCATAAATTTTTTTCAGAATATGTAAACTCCTTTCTTTCAAAGGTTGTCCAAACACGCACCATGTCTTGTTACTCACATTACACATGATGGCCCTTATGCAAGTCCTTTTAGCTTATGATGGTGTTTGAGAGTCATGTCTCATGTGGGTCCCTCCCTGGCCTATGAATGCCAAATTTGGGTTAGTTCCAAGTATTTTAAATTGTTGCATTGGTTTGTTTTTTTTGGGTCAAAAACAGCATTGGTTTGTTATTATTGTGTGATTTGTTGAATCTTTCTATAAACTTCATATAAAGATTTAAACCATACAAGATAGAAAATTTAAGGTGAAAGTGTACCTCTAACCATTTAACTTTATACAAACTTCTGAATTTGATCCCTTGATTTTATGCAATTTCTTTTCAATCCTCTAGTCCGAATGCTACTAGTCTCAAATGATATTTTTTTGCACCAATCATTGTTGTTTTAAAAATTAAAATAAACATGTCAGTATTTAAGAATATTCTACTAACATTTAAAATTTCAATAACATCCTTTTTTTTGTTGATAAAACTGATGGTGTTAAAGTAAGAGAACTGAAAGGGCATTTTATAAAATTAAGATATCAAAGTACAACATTGTGTGAAATTAAAGGACTTAAAAATACATTTCCACCAAAATTAAGAAAAATGTCCAAGATGATGTTTATAAATTAAGAAAAATATCCAAGATGATGTTTATAAACAAGATACTAAAATGATGCATACTATGATAATATTTTGTAAAAAATCCCCAGAAAAATGGCAGAGAAACCCAACTAAAAAATGACAGAGAATGAAATGTTTAAACAATTATGATTACAAGTTGACAAATCTGTATTGCAAATTTAGAAACGTCATGCTTTCCTGCCCCCATTTACCTGTTCAATTTGTTTTTGTTAATTCTTATTTTTCTTAACCAAATGCTTGACTCAAAAGTCCAAACCAAAAAGTGAAGATGGATGTAATGAACAAAAAACAAAAGCAAATAATCAATTCAAAGCAACTAAGGTCCCGTTCGGGATGTTTTTGAGTTTTAAGTTTCAAAATTTTTAAAAACAAAAACTAGTTTGTATTTTTAGTTTTTTGTTTTAGGTTTTTTTGGTTTTCAATTTGGAAAAGGTGTTGTGAATTAGAAATAGGCAAGGTAGGTCAAATCAACTATACTACCATTAAATGATAAAAATAATAAAAATAAAAAATCAAATAATTATAAAAAATAAAAATTTTGAAATAAAAATATAAAAATGATAGGATTAATATCAAGTAGTACAGATAATGCGGGCTAGCCCTCCAACCCCTCCTCTGTTGGCGGGCTGCAACCACCACTGCCGGGTTGGCGGACTGCCAACATATATATATATTATTTTTTAAAAATTAAATTTCTTTTTTGCTTTTTTTTACCCAATTTTTTCATAAGATTGTATAGTCATATCATATTAATTGACTTATATGATTCTTTTTCTACTAATAAATTTTTCAATAACTTTTTTTTCATGTTTTAAAACAAAAAATATAAATATTAATGTGTTGTTATAATTTTAAATATAATATTAAAGAAATTTGATATGAAAAATAAATATTATATACTATTTTTGAATGTATTAAGTATTATTTATCATACTTTAAAAAAATATTGAGATAAAAAAGGTAAAAAATATATAATATATTATTTTTAAAATAAAAAGTTTTTTAAAAAAGGAGTGGCAGGGTAGAGCCAACCCGCCGCATATAATAAAAGCAGGATGAGGATTGGTGTTAGAGCAGCCGAAGGCTGGATTCGTTATCGGTTCAGGTGGCATGGGTGGGTTTGGATTTGTTGCGGGTGCCAATGGCAGAGGAGGAGTAGGGTTCGAATAAGGTGGAATCGGAGTCGGAGGGGCAAAACCGGAGCCAAAGTTGGGAGTGTGAGAAGCAAAATTGGGGGGCGGGGAAGGTGATGACGGTTGAGTAAAAGATAATGAAGAGGGAAGGAGAAACATCGTTGGGAAGGGTGATCAATTTTTCAAAACTAAAACTAAAATCTGAAAACCTTTTTTTGTGGTTTTCAAATCTAGATAAAATCTGTTTTGAAATTGTGTTAAAAACCAACTCAACCCCATTTTAGCCGAACATGTTTTATTTTCAAAATTGCATTTTAAAACCAAAAACTCAACACCATCCCGAACGGACCCTAAAGTAGCAAATGACCATTCACAACGTATCAAACTATGAAGGACTAGTTACATGCTTAAAGATAAATAATATCCATGAGACCCTGACCTTATATGACAGACAGCAACAGAGGCCCTTGAGAGCTAAGACTTAACTACCCTGCTTAGAACTTGAAGATGCTTTCTTTGATGCTATTTACAGAATAAAAAAAAAAGAGGCATTTAAACACTAAATGCTATGCATGGATTGATGATGATAATAATAAATAGGATATAAAGAATTTTGTCAGCTTAGATCAATATCAACCCTTTCTGGCTCCCCCCTTTCAGTCTGGTCCTCCCCAAGCTGTGTTCCTAGCTGTCCTTTGTCTCCAGCCCCAAATGCAAATAGCTTTCCGGATTCAGTAAGTGCAAATGTGTGCGCGTTCCAGTACACAGAATTGGTCAGACTAATCTGTACCACCCTCTCATTTGCCTGTTTCAGTGAGGTTACAATCTCCGGAGTTAATACATTTGCATGCCCATTGCCCTGTACAGAGAGAGGCATGACATTGTTTAGAGACTTCAATGCTTCATGATCCTCTGAGTCTAAAATATCAGTACCAATATAAAAGATAAATCATAGCTCATAAGCCGTGAATTATACAAACTCATCAAAGTGTCCATGCAAAATGCACAAAATTAGATTTCCTTACCAAATTAATTAGGAAAAAAAAAGTTGGGATAATCATAGGCTAATGAATAACTCATCAAATAAGGAGGGCAGAAGCAAACCAGACCTGTCCATTATTTCCAGGGTTATGCCCAAGACTTGCAGAATCTCCACAACCAAATGAATACAAATCACCATTATCACTCACAACAAAGGTTGTGTAATCCCCTGTAGCAACGTAAACAGCCTTGACATTGCTCAATGATTCAACTACTTTAGGTACTAGTTCACATTCTTCATTTCCATGGCCCAAGCACCCATAACGGCCCCACCCCCATGTGCAAACTCGGCCATCCTGCCCCACTACAGCAGCATGCCATGCACCAGCTGCAACTACCATGGGCTGAAGGTTTAAAAGTCGGAACTGTTCTATCAAACGGGGCTGTTTCTCATCAGTTCTTGATCCATGTCCAAGCTTTCCACCCAGGCCGCATCCTACAGAGTATACTGACCTATATTATGTTTTCAAGAGAGGATCAAACAATTAGTCAATACTCAAATGGTTACACCACTAATCAGGCATTCTTGCACTGATGTGGTGAAACAATACTGTTTGACAACACGTTTTGCTTTTAAACTTTTTCTGTTGATTTAATGTGCTTCTCAAATGCTAATGCATTTGCAAAAGGATTTCAAAAATATGACATTTATTTAAGTAGCACAATTGCATAACCAATGAGTTGTTTTCAACGTTGAAACAGTCCATCACATGGAGATAAAGATCAAGCTCACATTCCACTTGGTTCACAAGCTAGGCAAAGCAGATAGCAGTATCCAGCGGCAATTTGCACCACCGGTATGTGTTCAAGAGCTCCTAATAAAGGATGAGGTTCTTGATCAGTTGGATCAGTGTGGTGGCCAAGTTTGGTGTCACTACCCCAGCAAAATGTATAAACCTTGCCTTCTCTTGACAATACAGCTGTAAAGAAGTTTCCAATTGCAGCTTGAACCACAAATATGCCTTTTAAAGACTCTACCAACTGTGGAGTTGTAATTGAATTAGCTCCTGGTCCTCCGAATTCAGCATCACCAAAGGAATCTTTCCCAAAGGTGTATACCTGCCCAGAATCACTTATCAACATTGTCCTCCCAACCCCAGCAGCTGCTTGTATAATTCGAATGCCTTGCAAAGCTCTGCAACACAATGGACTTCTGTTAACTTCAAAACAAATAGTTCAGTCTCCAGTTTCTTTCTTAGTTTCAAAGCATATGCTGTGGGGACTAAGGAGCACAACTGCCACGACCTGATAGGTTGAGGACGCCATTCCCATTCAGTGGTGCCACGCCCAAGTTGTCCAGAACTGTTGGAGCCGAATGAGTAAACAACCCCTTGTGATGTCACTGCAATACTATGACCAGGACCTGCTATCGCCTGTGATTTCTCCCTCCTGCAACATGCTTCTCCAGCCCGTAAATACCTCAGAACAAGTTTCCAAGAGCCTCCACATAACTGCTTCAATTCTTCCTGTTGTTCACAGGTCATTGGTTTAAAAATAGCTCTCTTCTTGCACATGTCCAATGCAGCAAGCTCGGATAATGACAAATTGAAGTCTGGATAAAAGTTCGCTGGCTGCCTAAAAAAGGAGCATGTTGCCTGCAACAGAAACACATTAAAGAGGGGTAAAAGAAAAGGAAAACCAAAGATATTAACTTCAGTTCCATTCAAGCAAGGACTGCAGAATTATATAGAGCACTTGCCTCCAGTCTAGCGAAGTCCTCAGGATCCAGATTACATGCCGTGAGGACATGAAGAACTATATGGGGATGGCTAGCAGACAAGGGAAACTCTCCAGGACTTGAGTTTCCATAACAATGGCGTTGCTGTCTTTGAAATGTTGGAAGAGATGTGGCAACGATAGCAGTAACTGGTTGGTCAGGAATGCCATGGTATTGTAAAGAGGGGGTTCCACCGGTAGTGGCGTCCATGGGCACTGCGAGAAGTAGGCAGTGCCCACAATTTGCAGAAGAAAAAGATCTTAAACTTCTGCGAATTACGAAAAAATATATGTGCAAATTTTATTATTACATTAATTTCTCTGTTCCACTAATATTATACCGTTTGAAACAAAATGCGTGTACCTTAAATTTATAATTGACTAGCAGGTCTCAGATCTCAAACCTACAAAGGAAGGGGGAAATGCTTGTGAAAAAAATCTTTATGCGACACAAAGTAAAGAAAGCTGTATTATGGACAAACTGTCTCCATTTAGCGTGACATGATAAATAATAACACCAGATGGCATTCTGAAGAGGCAGAATTCAAGCCATTGCTATCCCACTCATCCCTATGAATGAAGATCAGAAAGCGATATTTGCTCCCAAATACCAAATGCAAAAAAAAAAAAAAAATAGAGTCATGGATAAAAGAAAATCACTATTAACCGTTTTGTTAAGCGGGGGAAAGCTAATTTACGTAAAATCCAAATCAAAAGGGCAGGAAAACACCAGAATCGAGAGCAGAAGCCACAGATGAAAAAAGCTAATGCAAGGCGAAAATTTTGAGCAGAAGAAGAGTGCTGTAAAACGAGAGGATATTCTGAACCAAAACGTAAACTCAAAAGGAAAGGAATTTCGAAATCCAAGTTGAAGAAAGCACAGTCCACGAGAACTCATAATAATTCAACAAAGATTAACCCCCAATGAAAATGAATTAAACCAGCAAAATGGTCCTGACCACTGAAACCTCCCAGAAAAAAGTCCGCCAAATGAAAAAGAAATTGGTTTTTGACTTCGCCCCTGATCAGCCAAAAATATGAGTAACCCAATCGACAAGCACACTTGCTGAATACGCAACCACAAAATTGGAAAGGGGAAAAAAAAAGAAATAAGGCATCGAGAGAAGCTAGGGAAGCAGAACCGAAAATCGCAAGCTTAATAAGTTTCCGATCAGTGCATTATGATCATCGCAGATCGAATCATAAAAAAGAACAGAGAAAGCGGTGGATTACATATATAACAGGCATCAATGATTCTGGAAATTCTGTCTTCATACGTCATCAAGAGCGCAGAATTCCAAAGTAAAACGCCGTAAATAATCGAAGGGGGCTTTTCCGAATTACGATGACCCACAACGGAGGTGGAATATAAAGCGGGAGTGGGGTGTTTTCAATGAAGAATCGAGGAGAGAGAAGGATAGAGATGAAGCAACATAAATTAAGCCTTTTTTTCTCATGTGAGGGGCGGTTCTGCGTCCTCTCTTATAGCTGCTCTTTCCGAAGCGATGATGAGGTGTCGGATTGGAGACGAGCAAGGGGAGGTTGAGAAATCGCTATATATTGAGTGTGTGTGTGTGTGAGAGAGAGAGAGAGAGAGAGAGAGAGAGAGAGTTACAAACGAACCCACCTGCTAGTATTGCACACGCAAGTTTTCCTGGTTGTTTCGGTCCATCCGCTAGGAGGTTGTTTGGAAGTTATAGAATAGTTTCTACGAAATTTTAGATAGAATTTAGATTCTAGGAGAATACTTTCTATGGATTTTGAGAAAAAAAATTTAGATTTTGAAGGATGGTTGTATTTAAAAAATTATTGGTTTTTACGAATTTTGAGTCAAAAAATAAGTAGAAGAAATAAAATTTATTATAATAGAGAATGTGATTTGATAAAAAAATAACTTTTCCAAAACCTAGGTTTCAAATATAGATTTAAAAAATATTAGTACTTAAGTGAAACTTAGGTTTTGAAAAAATGTTCCATACGAGCCCTAAGTGCCCGTGAGAATCTATTGAAAAAGTGATTTTACGCAAGTCAATGTAAGTATGTGAAGAAGTTTTATCTCGACTTGTGTGCAATGTGAAAAAAATAAATTATAAATATTACGAAACAAAGATGACGACAGCTCAAACGCCGAAGCCTCATGAGGCCTATGGAAGACGACGACAACTGGAAGATGAGTAGATGACTACAGTTGGACGACCAACGGCGTCGCAAGAGGTCTATGGCTGAGTGAAGAGAAGGGCTCGGTTTCAGATTTTTGCTTTTGTGAGGGAAGAGGAAGGCACCACGCAATGATGCCTCGTTTAGTTGGATGGAATTGGGGGTGGGAAGTGGAAGTGGAAATGGAACCCAAAAATTAGCATGTTTGTTATCATGGAAGTGGATTCCATGGAATCCAAAAATGATGGAATTGGGTTCCAACCTCCCCCAATGGGAACCCAGTTTCAATTCCATGGAAATAGGCTTTTGACCATTTTGCCCTTCCCCCTCCCCATATGCTCTTCGATCAGGCACGACGGAGGTCGACGGAGGTGGAGGTCTTGCGATGGCTTGCGACGAAGGTGGGGTCTTGCTAGAGCTAGATCCGACCTTCTCGATCTCCTTCACCACATTCATGCTCTCCACGACTTGGCCGAACACCATTTGCTTACCGTCCAGCCACTCAATCTTGGCCGTGCAGATGAAGAACTGAGATCCGTTGCTTCCAGGGCCAGCATTGCCAAGGAAAGGACACCAGGACTGGTGTGCTTCTTGATGAAGTTCTCATCAGCGAACTTAGCGCCATAAACCGACTTGCAACCAAGAGCTTGAGATCTGTTTCCCTCTACGACGGCTGATCTTGTTCGTGAATAGCTTGAGATCTGGACTTCCATGGTTGAACGTGGTGGAGGCGACGAGGTTGATGGTGGTGGTGGCTGGAGGAGGCGAGGTTGACGACGGTGGAGGCGATGAGGTGAAATTTTTTTTTTTGTGTGGAGGGCGTATTAAATATAATTATTAAATTAAAATATTACCCCACTTCTTCCAATATACCAAACATACTTTTAATCTCATTTCCACTTTCAATTCCATCAAAATCAGTTCCGCGTACCAAACGGGGCATGAGAGATATCTGTTCTGTGGGCATGGTTGGTGTCGACTATGACTGTGGTGTGGGAATAGGGATCATGTGAGATCCTTCATTCAGGAATTAGAAAATAAAAATAAAAAAATAATAAAAACGGGTTAACCCGTCAGCCTGCAGGTTAGCCAAACTCAACCCACAGTTCATATGGTTTGGGCCAGTGCAGCCCAACATTTGACGGCCTGCCAAATGATTGGCCCGAATCCATCTCAGACCGTGGGTTGACGGGCTTTACCTGCGGGCTGGACCCATTTTGCCGGTACCAAGTTAGACCAAATCCTTTTGAAATTACAAAAATCAAAATTTATCAAATTATAAATTATAAGAACCATTGATAATATTAACCTAAAATAATATTTATATAAAGTTCAGTCATACATTAAGAAAGATACTCAATATTTTAAAATAATATGCCATTTGAAGTATTGAACTTCAAATGAAGCTGATTATCTAGTGGTAGATGAGGATCTTTGTTCGACTCCTCTTGTGATAACGACAACGAAGGCAGATCTGAAACATGGGGTGTCACATTTGTCAATAGATTTGAGGGTTTTGATATATGTGGGCTTGAAAATGAAACAATCAATCTCGATGAGTTCATGGAGGACGGTGATTCATAGTTTTCAATTGATGCATAACGGAGGGATACAATATAGGGGAGGAAGAGAGACTAGAAAGAAATGAAAATATATATATATATATATATAAACTATTCATTGTCTAAAA
>JANTPZ010006140.1:0-32192 GCA_025593235.1 Vachellia pachyceras
ATCTTCCCTTTGGATTGGGATGTTCAAGCAGAAATATATGTGCTCTTGCCACGTCATCCACATGCACCATAGGTAGTTGCAGGTTAGGAAATGGGGCGACCTTCTTACCTGCATAAGGATTTTGAAGTCACCAACATTTTTAATGGCTTGTTTGTGTTAACATTTGAGAAAAGTGACTTTTATCCTATCTAATAAAATGATATATTGAAAAGTCCATAAAAAGCAAAAGATAGAAAAATTTGCTTCAACTTTGATTTCACTTTTAACCCAGAAGTCATTTACACTCTAAAGTCATCCCAAACATATTTGAGCCAGAGTTTGCATTTTGAGCTGAGGGAGTCTATTTGGGTGAAGGAAAAGCCATCCCAAAAAAGATCTAAATTATTTGCACAACCAAATAAGATCATAAATAACGTTAGAACTATAGTGAAAGTGACATGGAGCAAGTACCTAGTAAAAAGTAGAGTGAAGAACCAATAGAGCCAGCAATCTTAGGACAAATGAAGGGTCCAACAACAAATGTAGGAATCAGAGTTACAACATCTAAACCATTTTGTTGTCCAATTTCTAGAACTGCTTTCTCTGTCAATGTCTTAGAAACAGCATAAGACCATCCAAATGGTTTTGAAGCTCTAAGTGAATCCACATCAGTCCATGAGCTCTCATCACAAACTTCATCTTCTTTGCCCAGATGATTAACAGCAGAGGCACTTGAAGTGTAAACAACTCTCTTCACAGTTTTTGAAGTGAGGCATGCTTTCAGAAGACCTAATGTCCCATCAATGGATCTTTGGGTCACAATCTCTTCAGGTTCTTTTTCCTCAAAATCCACTGGTGTAGCCACATGGAACACTCCCATGCACCCTTCGATGGCTTCCTTGAAACTTTCTGGTTCGCTTAGGTCTGCGTTCAGAATTTGCAGCCTCTGAGATGCTCCTGGCAAATTTGTGAGAAAGCTCACATCTTTCTTGTGTTCTGCAATTGGGAAACGCAATCATAATATTCCATCTTTCCAAAATAACAAAGAAGCACTACAAACGAGATCTTATAAATTACTGCTGAATTCAGGTGAACAAAGAAACAAAGGTTTTGTATTAACAGCACAAACCCAACAGGGAAAAACAGCTTTGGTCAGTTTATACTTGAAGTTATCACAGAAGATACATGGACAATTTAAGTTTGTATAGTTGCTTAATTGGAATAAATGGATAGAGATTGAGACCTGGGTGAGATCTAATGGTAGTATTAACAGAGTAGCCATCTTGAAGAAGTCTCTTGATGATCCAAGAACCAATGAAGCCAGTACCACCAGTAACACATACTCTTCCTTTTCCCTCTTCCATTCGCAGAAGAACACAAAGTTCAAGAATGTTCTGTTGCAGAAACAAACATTTGTGAGAGATATGACACTACTATATTCCTCCTATCCTTTCTGGAACACGTGGTCCTTTGTGATTGGCATTGTCGTGACAAAGTCATCCATGTTTTGTAAAGTCACTTTTTCAGTTCTCTTCCTTCTTCTCGACCTTATTTATTTTTGGTACAGTAAGTAGCAAGCTGTAAATTTTGGAGATTCTTGATGTCACCCATTTAACTTCGGTCAATCTTGCATTAATTTGAGGGGGAATCAATTCTTAAAACGCAAGCATTCATTTGATTAACTCACTTCTTTCATGTATAAGGGTAGGTATAGTTTTCCATCAGTTGAAAAGAAAGCTACAATATGACTTGTGATTATGATTCAGCCAAAATAGCTTAATGACACGTGTCCAGGGAGTAGTTGGTGACAGGTTACCTAATTTATAAATTGATAAATAATCTAATATTACACCAAATTATTTTAAAAAATATTTTATATTTAAGTAATTTATTTAACATTTTAATCTTTTTAAAAAAGTTAATTGACTCACGGAGATAATATTTGAGTGCAATAAAGGATCTAAGTACAATTTTGCCCTTGCATGCTCCTCTTCCCAACCCCACCTTGGACGGTTTTGAATATGAATCAAATCTTCTTTTATAATCATGAGCAAAACCTTTCTGGATCTCTAAGTCATATTTCTATACGTTGAGTCAGTCGACTGTTTCCTTGTGCCTTGACTAAATGGTAATTTTGGAGCATTTAATAAGAGTATAAAGTTGGAAAACATAAATGAGTACGTTGAAATAAATGTGTGGTTATTTTAAAAAAAAGGTAAGGTTCTGAACGAGCATATCAGAGAAGAGTGGGTGTCACGCCTATTTAACAAAAATTGCAGAAAATATTTTGAGATGGTTTGAAAATGTACAAAAAGAAGACCATTAGGAACTTTAGTGAGAATAGTAGATCAAACAATATAGAATTATCTGAAAATGGGTAGAAGAAGACAAAAAATATTCAATAAAATAATTGAACAAGATCTTTTACTTAACAATCTATTTAAAAGTTTGGTATATGATAGATATAAAAATTTGGAATATTTCATTTCAGTCAAGGAGCCAAGAACATTGAGCTTTTAGCCCTAGAATTGTTCCCTGTATTAATTAGTTTTTTTTAGATTTGTATGTTTTCTTATAAAAATCCCAGAAGCTCCAAAACAAATATTGACATTCAAGGGTTAAACAATGCAGATTTAAAATAGAAATTCTTTTAAAAGATCAGCTATATCAATTATGTATGCCTTTCAGAGTTAAAGCTTAAAACCAAAGTATTTGAGTAAGTATTTAATTCTTAATGTTACAAACATACTTCTAATTTCCAACTTTCAGAAGCACGCATGAGCAATAACTCACAATCACACACTTGTTTGCCGAAAAGGCAATCACACACTTTTCAATTTATTATTAAAACACCAAACATTTATATCATATTTTGATTGGGTAATCTCATGAAGAATTATATTATGACTGCAAATAACCCTTTTCCTTGCAGCATTCAATTACATCCACCAACATTGCCTCAAGTCCATACTTGAACTCAAATCCAGCATCTATTAGCTTCTTAGACGACAGATGAGGAAATTTCATGCCCTTGCTTTCTTTCAAGGAACTACAATGAACAAGAGAAGAAAGAAGTTGTGAAATAAACAATAAGACATATGAAAGGCAAGCCAATCAGTTGAATTAAATTTTCACATCTGTACTAAGAACATGGAAAATGTCAGAACGACAAGATAGCACTCACTCTAAGGTTGGCATTTGAAATTCTGAATATTTAGCAGACACAATTTCAAACACTTCTTCAATGGTTGTCAAACATGTAGAACAGTTGTATCTCCCTTTTGGGTTGGGATGTTCAAGCAGAAATATATGTGCCCTCGCCAAGTCATCCACATGCACCATATTGATTTTCAGGTAACCTAATGGGTCCTTTTCATCTGCATCAAATTTTTAAAGAGACCAGAAGTTAATGACCAAACTAAGTGCATAACCAAATGTTTATAAATAAATGTTAGAACTGCAACCAAAGTGACACAAAGTAGGCCTATTTTGTGTACACCTAAACAAGTCAAAATCATTTTGCCTGGAGAGAACTCAGACCCAATAGGCAAGTTATAGCCCATACCAAATATGAAATAAAGACAGGGATGGACTGAGACAGGGAGCCTAGAGCAAATGAAGGGTCCCAGAACTGCAGGGGGAATCACAGTCACAACATCTAATCCATTTTGTTCTCCAAATTCGAGTACTGCCTTCTCTGTCAATGTCTTAGAAATAGCATATGGCCCGAAACTTTTAAATGTTCTGAGTAAATCCACGTCACTCCACGAGCTCTCATACTTCACTTCATCTCTTTCGTTATCATAAGAAACAGCTACACCACTAGAAGTGTAGACAACTCTCTTTATTGTTTTTGAAGCGAGGCATGCCCTCAAAATACCCAATGCTCCATCAATGGATCTTTTGGTTACAATCTCCTCAGGTTCCTTTTCCTCAAAATCTATTATGGTGGCCACATGGAATACTCCAATGCACCCTTCTATGGCTTCCTTGAAACTATCTGGGTCGCTTAGGTCTGCATTCAGAATTCGTAGCCTTAGAGATGCTCCTGGCAAATCTGTGAGGAAGCTCACATCTTTCTTTTGTTCTACAATGGAAAGAAAATCGTGAGATTCCATCACTCTAAAAAATTTCACCTAATCAGCATTTTCCTGTGAAAATAAAGAGGAAAATAATACTTTTAAGCTGAAACAGAATGATGCTAAGGTTTTGTATCAACACAAAGACAAATCCAACATAGAAAAACAAAATTAGAACCACTTTTGGACACAGGAAGATCAAGCTTTTACCAGGTGAACACCAGGAAATCTCTAGGCAAATACTTCGAGTTATTAAAGAAGATAAATTGACAGTTGATATAGTGGCTTCAAATATATGAATAGGCATTGTGTACCTGGGTGAGCTCTAACGGTAGTATTAACAGAGTAACCATCTTCAAGAAGCCTCTTAATGATCCAGGAACCAACAAAGCCAGTACCACCAGTGACACATACTCTTCCTTTGGTCTCTTCCATTAGGAGAAGAGGATCGGCTCGAGAGTTCTGTCAGAAAAACAGCAATTTAAAAGAGAGGAAACAAGTGGGCGCGCAAGAGTTATTAGCGATTCGTCCTATCCTTTCTGGGCATATGGTCCTTTGCACAGTGTTTCAATGATGTTATCCACATTTTATAAAGTACCTTCTCTTCTCTTCTTCTCAACCTCCACTTACTTATCTTTCGATTAAATAAAGGACGGGAAACAAAGGACTTAAACGTAAGTATTCATTTGAGAATTGAGAAACTAAATTCTTTCTAGATAGCGTAGTGTGATTATCTTCACTTCAGCTCTGCAATTCAAATGTGAAAGGAATGTTTCAAGCAAAAACTCATGGGGTTATCAGTTAGTCGCATCTAACTTAATGGCAACAAGTTTCAGACCTAAGCCAAGAAGAGACCAAAACAGAAGTACGTATATCCATCCGAAGAGCTCACATAAATGATGAAGAATTCAATTAACTAAACACTATCAACAACAAATTACACAGAAGTAACATGGTAAAAATTACTATGAAATGCTGAGGCAACAAGTAGGAATAACAAGATGCTATACATCCATATATATAAATGTGTGTGTGTGTAATGAGAACTCAAGAACACGGGGCACATCAAGGAGGAAGAACAAACCTGAAGGCAGGACGAAAGCGAAGAAGACGAATACCGAGTCTGAATATCTCGACAACGACAAGCACAGCACGAACACGAACCAGAAGAGTGAAGTTCTCGGCCACAAAAACCAATCACGTAGACGTCAGTGAAGAGAGGCGTCGATCAGGGTGGTGAGTTGTGACTGAGAGTCAACGGCTGAGTTCTACTTCTTATTTAGGCCACCGAGTCAAAGGATCTTTTCAGAGTCAATTTGTTTGCCGTGGGGAGAAAGCTAGAGGTTGGCCCGTGCGAGAATCATTAGCATTATTTTTTATTTGGCAAAATTAGAGTAAAGGATCTTCACCTACTCCATTCATCTGCTCATGATCTGCTCCTGCCCCCGTCAATTTGTCGTAAGTTGAGCTGTCAGTGTAAACACTTCGAGTTGTCATTGCAACCACTTCAATAATTCGCAAACAGTGTAAACGAGGGGTGCAATAAGAAAAAAGACGAAACATCATTCATTATTTCTCTCTTCTCTCTCCCTCCAAGGTTGTACTAAATTGGTATTAGAGCCTTGTCTAGTAGGCTTATTTAGAACAACGTTTTTAAAAGTCAAACGCATGTTCAACAGTATCTTTCTATAAAATGAGATAATCCCCTCCACATATTTATCTCGGCTTGTGTAAAAATACTTCCCTACCGCATTTTCAAACAAACCCAATGATGACGCCAGACACATCTACATACCGGCTCAGTGACCTTGAGAAACGCATGGATACACACGTAGCAGTGGTAGAGGGCACTTGCACAAGGATGGAACAAAATTCAATAGATATTTCCTATCTCAAGTTTTCTATGTCTCAAATCAAAGCTTCCTAAAAGGAACTGGCTGTAGGAGTGGCAGCCTTAACATCTCACGCCTAAATTGATAATAACGGCGATTCGTCAAGCTCACCTCACTGAAATCCTCACATATAGTTTGGCTCCTATAGTACGACACCTCCCTATTTTCCACCGACGAAGCAAACTCGTGTGGAATTTCCATGATTTGATGGATCAGACTTCGGGGGATGGTCATACCATTGTCGACAATTCTTTGTCGTTGACATCACACCACCTGACCAACCAATCCAATTTGTCAGCATCCACTTAGAAGGCAAGGCTCTCAAATGGCACTTGAATTTTATGAAGACAAGATGTGAGGATGATGTTTCTTGGGAGAACTATTTGATTCACATGAAAGCTCCCTTCTCCAATGCTTAACACATTAATTTGATGGTCCAACTAAAACAGTTAAAGCAGATAACCATCGTGGATGAGTACATCAAAGCCTTCAATGACCTTTTCACTGAAGTCAACATTTTGGAGCAGGTTGCCATGGACTGTTTCTTGGGAGGGCTTCGTCTTGATGTCTAGTCAGCGGTAGATGCTGTCAAACCATCCAATCTGCCAAACATGATGCAAATGGCCCGTATTCAAGAACGTACAATCAACCTGTGACGCCAACCCAGTCTTAGCCCCATTCCTCTTGGTTGTTCATGTTCCATGGTAGCTTCATTCTCGACAGGTGGTCCATCGCTCACCTCTCGCTACCAATCACCATTACTCAAGAACTCACTATCAACTCCAAACAGTTCATCGTCATCTTCCAACTCCTTTATTAGGAAGCTGTTGGTTACCCTATCAAAAAAGAATATGGAGGATCGTCATCAGTGAGGACTTTGTTATTGGTGCAACGATAAATACACTAACTCTCACAAGTGTAAGGAATCCCAAGCCATGATGCTTATTGTACAGGATATGGACGAAGACAATTTTTTAGACACTGTGGAAACCTTAGAATAAGGGGTCACTGAGGAACCAATTGCATTAATTAACGCTATTCTCATTGATGGAGATGCATCTACACTTCGTGTAGAAGGCTTTATCAAAAAACAAAGAATCGAAATTCTCGTTGATATGGGAAGCTCACATAATGTGATCAACACTACATTAGTGAAACGACTACATTTACCGGTCCATTCAGGCCTTCAATGGTCATATACTGTGTGGGGGTTGCAGGTGGAAGAACCATCATAGTTGATAGGACCTGTACAGGCCTTCAATGGTCAATGGATGGGGTCTACATTTGATGTTGATTTTCTAATATGGGATACCACCAGATTCGGATGCACCCTCTTGACGCCCATCTTCATCCCAAACCAAGTAGTAGGCAAACTATCTGCAAAAGAAATAGCCAAAATCACATAATTCTCCAAAGGAATAGAAAAGGGCAAACTATCTGCAAAAGCAGAAAGATTGAAGAAGTGCACGGTAACAAAAAATGTAGGATCACTCATATAGCGTAAACCCATCGTCAGCCATGTTACACTCTAAAGAAGATCAAGTAAATCCAGCACTCTGAAATGAGAAGTAAATCACATACTCAAATTGCCGAATAGAAAAGAAAACACAAATAAGTGATGCCCAACAATATTGGGACACTATGAAACAACAAGAACAATAAAACAATAGATTAAAGTTGGTTAAGAAACCCAAATTAGGCTTCTTTGGTAAGATGCAAATGAGAACAGAGCCAAAAATCTTCTCAATAGAAATAAAGTATACGATCTTCTGGAATTCCTTTGCCTCCTCCGTATGATGAAACCATTTGTTGAAGATGATAGTAGCTAAGCTTTGCACCAACAAATACAATACCACCTCTACTTCTTTCCAGACTACCTTATATATAATTTATATTTGCCTAAATTTAATTAATGTTATTAACCTTATGAAGAAAGTTAACATAATTTTATAAAATAAATAGGAGGAGCATTATCATGTACTTTAGACACACACACACTCCATCTCAGGGTGTCATCAATCTCATCAGAATAGTTAATAACCCACTTATTACTTAGACACACACACATCTCTCCTAAATAGAAGATCATATATTTAGGAGGAGTGGAAGTATATTATTTATTAAAAAGTAATAACTTTTTAAAATCTTTTCTCTTTATTTTTCCACCTCTTACCATATGACTCAGCACGATTTGCTCTACCTTTTCTTAAATGTCTCTTTTGCCCCTGTTTAATTTGTTTTTAGGGTTAAAAGGCATATTTGTCTTAGAAGCGTCCGGAGTTGCTGGATGTTCGAAAGTTTATTGAGGATCGATGTTGTCCTGAAAATGTAGAAAATGGTGCAATATTGTCATGTTCATTAAAATGGTTAAGTTAAACCGTTAAGTAATTTTATTTTATTAGATAAAACCTTAGTTGATCTTTAGTTGGATGTTTGCATCCATTAAGGTTATGATGACATTGCACCGTTTTCTACATTTTTGGGATAACGTTGCCCTTCAAAAAAATTTCGAACACGCAGCACAACTTCTTGAATACTTCAAGGACAAATTTTGCCCTTAACCCTTGTTTTTATCCAAATCTATTTTAAACAATTTTTTACCAACTTCTTAATATAATTATCAATGTAACTTGATTTAATGTTATTGACGATGCCCATCACCCAGTACTATATGAATTGTTAAGAATCGTATGTTCTTGAAATTTCTACATTCTTTAATAGACTCAGTTAGAAGATTAGTTAACAATAATAAATTTTCCAAATTCATATTCAAATCATTTCTAGAACTTGAAACATTTTACTATCATTTTATAAAGTAATTATCAAGCAAATTTTCCACTATTTTCTATAGGACACATAAATGATCAAGAAAACAGAGCATGAAACAGTTTTTTTAAATAATCTCGAGTTTGAAGCTATGCTTCAGTAAAGCTAAATCAATCTTATAATCTCCTTGATTATTTTTGGGAAATTTGAAATAAGTTTCAATTTTCAAGTGGAAGAAAATTCTTCAATTTAAATATTGATATTGAAAGCAAAGCACTATAAGCATTACCTTGATAATGTAAAGAGTATGGAGAGGATGGATGCAAATTTTAATTAACAAAAGAGGATCCAACATCTAATACACTTTCTTCTTCAGTTCAATTAAAGTTAATTTTTATTTACATTTAATATATTTTTAGTTATAACATTTTACATATACCAATCATTATTGGTAATTTGAGAGTTGAATGAACTCATTTCCCTTTGAAGATTTTAAATCTTATGAATGAAAAAAATCACATTAGAAGAGTTTACTTCTAATTGAATTCGACAATGCTAAAATCCGTTTAATATGCATTAAAAAAACATTATATATAACATATTTTGATTGGGTAATTACCTGATGAAACTAATTAAATTATAAGCTAGCCTACAAATAACCCTTTTGTTTGCAGCATGCAATTGCATCCACCAACATTTCCTCAAGTCCATGCTTGAACTCAAATCCAGCATCCATGAGTTTCTTTGATGACAAATCTGGAAATTTCAGGTCATTCCTTTCTCTCAAGCAACTACAATAATTAGATTCCAAAACATTCAAATTAATTAGAAGATCAAACGATAATCATTCAATTCAACCTACTAATTTTCATGTCTGTAAACAACATATCACCCAGCTCCTTATTATAAGTCCATTTTAAGAAGAAATTTTTTATCCTTATTATAAATCTATTTCAAGGCTATTAATTATTGTTTTTCAATTTTACCCTTATTTACAATGAGTTGTAAATATAGAAAGAGAAATAAGGGTGAACTTGAAAAGTTTTATCAATTTAAGATATATTTAATGATTTAACTAATAACAATCTTTCATATATGAGAATTATTTAAAATGGACTTATAATAAAGACTACGAATGTGGCATGTGGAGAAGAAAAAAATGAAATACTCACTCTATGCTTGGTGGTTGAAATTCTTGAGGATATTTAACAGAAATAACTTGAAACACTTTGTCAAGAGTTGCCATACATGCAGAACAGTTATATCTCCCTTTTGCATTTGGATGTTCAAGCAGAAATATCTGTGCTCTTGCCACATCATCCACATGTACCATATGTGTTTCCACATAGCCAATTGGTTCCTTCTCACCTTCATCATTTTCATAAACACAAACAAAAATATAAATTAAATGCACTTCTAGCTAAATGCATAATCATGTAATAACCAATACATCCATGCCAGTATAATGGAAAAATTAATATTTTAGTTCGATAGTTTTGATTCAATCATAACTTAATACTTAAACTTTGAATCAATTAAAACTTGATTCCTGAACTTTAATCCACAGTAATTTAATCTATAATCTTAACTAAAGTAGAGACCAAAGTTTTAAATAGTAAAAATAAAGTTTTAGAGATTGAGTTGCATTGTTATGATTGAGTCAAAACCACGTGAACAAAAAAGATTAACTTTCCATAATATAATTAAGGAGAGAGGGAAGTTGCACTATTTGTAAAAAGCTTCTCCACCTAGCTATTACTCCTTTTTGTTCTAAATGTAAAAGCTAGTTAAAAGAATAACTTTGATCTTATATATAAAACCTCAATAATCCACTTTATCTCCTAAGTTTATAGCTTTCACCCAAATCATCCCTTTTTGTTTACACATATTAAAGGGACTTCCATCAAGAGATGGTTCCAAAGCAAATGGTTGAAGAGATTATTTTTGGAAAATTAACACGCGTTTATTCTAAATAACCAACTTAACTAATTTTTTTAAATCTATACAGATTAGTCTACATTTAAGGACCATGGTGAAGAAAATGACATCAGGAAGGTATAATAAGTCATACCGAATGCGAGGTAGAGTGAAGAGAGAATGGATCCAGGAAGATTTGGACAAATGAAGAGTCCAACAACAAAAGTTGGAATCAAAGTCACAACATCCAATCCATTTTGTTTTCCAAATTCAAGCACAGCTTTCTCTGTAAGTGTCTTAGATATTGCACAAGACCACAATCCAAATTTCTTGGAAGTTCTGAGAAAATCTACATCACTCCATGAACTCTCATCCTTCACTTCATCTTCATCATCATCATCTTCTTCTTTGCCTTTATTGAAAGAACTAGCGGATGCACTAGATGTGTATATAACTCTCTTCACAGTTTTTGAATTGAGGCAGGCCTTTAAAATGCCCAATGCTCCATCGATGGATCTTTTGGCCATTATCTCCTCTGGTTCGTTCTTCTCAAAATCCATTGGGCTTGCCACATGGAACACACCCATGCAACCCTCAATGGCATCCTTGAAACTTTCTGGATTGTTAAGGTCTGCATTTGGAATTTGTAGCTTTTGAGATGCTCCTGGGAGATTTGTGAGGAAGCTCACATCTTTCTTGTGATCTGCAATAGAAAAAGGAGCTCAAAAAGTCTCAGAGATTGTCATATTCTTTTCCCAAATATCCCATCATATACAACCATTTTTATGTAATAGAAGGTCGAGTAAAATGCGCAGAAACTAGCTAAGTACTAAAATCCTAGAGCTAAAATCCTTGAAGAAAATGACTCTATATTCTACAAGGGTTTGAATGCAACACCCCAGTGACACATTAGAAGGTTGCATGTTAGACAGCCTTAAAATGGGCAAATCTTCGGGTGTTGTGTTTGAAAAAGAATTATTCAAATTTTTGCCATGGAATTTTTCTCTGTACTACAAATTAATTTCTTGGGATTTGTATACTGCAAAAAAAAAAAAGGTCTTACGTTTAGATCGAGGGAATATAAGAATATCAAAAGTTAAAAACAAATATTGATATCTAAGGGGTTAAAACTTAAAAGGAAGCATAGCAACACTACTGTCAAATCCTACAGAGACCCTTGAATCCAACATTCAAATATGTTAAAGGTGAATCGTTGTCGAATTACAATGCTTATCTCCTTACATACAAAGTTTGTTTACAATATTTTCTTATCAATTAATCTACCGAGAAAGTTAATTTTCACCAAATATACAGTCACTCTCTCTCTCTCTCTCACACACACACACACAGGGAGGTAGAGGAAGATAATAGTTCTTAAATCAGTCAAACATTGTTCAATTCGGCTAAAGTTTCCGTATCAGACAGACAACCAGAACAAGGAAGAACAAAACAAGTTTTGGATATTAAATAAGCCATCTTTCTCCTCGAATATACTCCAGGGAAATTTTGACCTGTAATAATTAATTATTACAGAAGATAAAGTTGAAGTGTGTGTGTGTGTGTGTGTGAGCATAATAATGGAGTATTACCCGGGTGAGACCTAACGGTGGCGTTAACAGAGTAACCATCCTCAAGAAGTGTCTTGATGATCCAGGAGACTATGAAGCCAGTTCCACCGGTAACACATAATCTTCCTTTTCCCTCTTCCATTCGCAGAAGAAGAAGAAGAAGAAGAAGAAGACAGGCTCGATGGTACAAGGTTCATTCCATTATTGAGAAACAGATATTAAGAGACTAATTAAAAGTCTATTATTTGTCCTATATATCTTTTACGGGACACAAGATTCTTTGTATTTGGCTGTGTTGTCGTCACATGCATGCATGGTTATCTGTATCTTTTTATAAAAGTCATGACTTTTCTTTTCTTCACCTCCTCTACTAAATTTTTCTTTCGGTTTTTAATTTATTCACCTTGTACTTTGACGAGTTGTCGTTGGCGAGTGGAAGATAGAAAATTATTTGATTTGATTTGATTTGAATTCCTTGTCTGTGCTGCCTACTCCTATTATATATATATATATATAATTATTTGGATGCACTGTGGAAGATATATATGAACAAAGATATTTTTGTGCAGCCTTCATTTGCTTCCACAAACATTTTTCTTCAAGACCAAACTTAAACCTGAAATTTAGCATCCATGAGATTTCCTTTATGACAGATCTTAAAATTTAGGACCTTTTATTTCCTTCCACATAAAGAGGGACATTATATTTAAGAGTGAAAACAAACAAAATAACTATTATGAGAATCGGAATGAATTAGAAGATTTAATCAGTTGAACTAGGAATTGATCCAGTAACATTGGGTCTGGACATGAGAGAGGGGGTCCGGATTAGTCTGGGGCGGGCAATGAACCCAAGATACCCTAGGATACCGGATGGTTTATACAAAAAAAAAATTTCATATCCTAAATATTAAACCTTGTTTGTAATGAGTAGTCCATAACCAATAGAATTGGCCTTGAACTAGTCAACATTGGTAGAACCAAATGGTTGGACTAGTTGAACCATTTGCTTGATTTATTAATCATTGTTTCTAAGTTAAATTTATGCTTGAACATGCGAGGAATATATACACGTAGTCTAAAATTTACAGAAAGACCAGTAAAATCATACATAGTGCTTGGATAATTTCCTTATTTGTAGTACACTCCAATAATATAGCACAAGTACTTGTTTGGATAAGAAAGATATATATATATATATATATGATGAATATTACAAGTAACCCTTTTCTTTGCAGCTTTCAATTGAATCCACAATTATTTCCTGGACCCCATACTTGAACTCAAATCCTGCGTCTATGAGCTTCTGTGATGATGGTGCTGAAAATTTGGGACCTTTCATTTCCTTCAAATACCTACATATAAATTAAAAAGGGAAATTGAAAAAATCATATACAAGTTAATTATTAGAAGATACTCTTCCGGCCCTCACTATAATATTAAAATCCTTCTTAATAAAAATTAAATTACAAAGTGAATCTTATATTAATGATAAAAAATTATTAATTGAATCGAATTTCCGTGTTGGTAAACCAACACATGAAAATGAAGATGAAGAGTACTTACTCTCTTGGTGGTATTTGAAATTCTGGATATTTTGCAGACAAGATTTCATAAATGTCTTGAATAGTAATCAAACATGAAGAACAAATATATCTTCCTTTAGGATTGGGATGTTCAAGCAGAAAAATGTGTGCTCTTGCTATGTCATCCACATGTACTGCAGGGGTTTGCAGATAAGCCCCTAGGTCTCCCCCACCTAATAATATAATTCAGTTTACTATAATCATCAGTAATAATATAATGTTAATCATCAACCTCTTATTTTAGTGTCCATCTTCTCCTAGATCACAAACAAAAATTTTGATCATTAGCAGATAAAAACATACCATATGTAACACCTCAATCCATTTTTTTCATTATTTATTTTTCCCCGAAACTACTTTCGTAGTTAGTTCATAAAGACCTTTAGCATGTTTAATAATATAACATGTTTTAAGTATTAATTTTTCCACATAGTATCCCAAACTAATTATAAAACTTCTTAACTAAATTAATCAAATTCCTCTAACTAATGACCTTTATAAAGGAGAATAATTGATATTTTATAAGAAATAACTAATTTTAACCATCATTAGTATCTTGTAACAAGGCTCCGAGGGATTCAAAACATACCGAATGCTAAATCGAGGGTAGTACGATGAGAACCATGAAGCTTAGGAGAAATGAAGGGACCAAGAACATGAGTGGGAAGCAAAGTGACAACATCCAATCCATTTTCTTCTCCAAATTCAAGCATTGCCTTCTCTGTCAATGTCTTACAGACAGCATAGGACCACCATCCCAATTTTCTCTGCAAGCTCCTAAGATAATCTATGTCACTCCAACACCTCTCATCCTTGACCTCATCGTCTTCTTCTTTGCCATCAAATGAAACTGTGACACCACTTGATGTGTAAACTACTCTCTTCACAGTTTTTGATTCCTTGCTTGCCTTTAAAATGCCTAGTGCCCCATCAATGGATCTTTTTGTCAATACCTCCTCTGGGTCATCAAGATCCAGTGGGGTTGCAACCTGGAACACTCCCATGCACCCTTCAATGGCTTCTTTAAAACTCTCAGGTTTGTTTAGGTCTGCATTCTTAAATATCTTAAGCTTTTGTGATGCCCCAGGTAGATTTATGAGGAAGCTCAAATCTGGTTAAGAGAGACTAATCGGTTAAAGTTGACCTAAAACATAAGACTCCCACCAAGCGGGGGTTTTGAGAATGATAGATGTTTACAGCATTATCCACCCACAAGAAGAGAGGCTATTTTTAAAATTTAAACTCATGACTTCCAGGTTACATGGCTGTAACCTTTCGTTGTTCCAAGGCTCATTCTCTGTGTGTGAAACTAGTTAGTGGATCCGTTTGAAAAAACGGTAGAGAAGTACTTTTACATAAACTGAGAAAAATATGTGGAGGAAATTGTTTTGTTTTATGAAAAAACAATGTTGAATGTGGGGTGAGAGTTAAGTGTTTCCAAACAAACACAGTGTATTTTTATGAAATATGTATATTTTGATATCAAAAGAAGAAATAGCGTTTACCTGGGAGAGATCTAACGGTGGCATTAACAGAGTAACCATTCTCAAGAAGTCTCTTAATGATCCAAGAACCAATGAAGCCATTGCCACCAGTAACACATACTCTTCCTTTTCCCTCTTCCATTTCCACAATATAACAACACTCACTGCCTTTTGCCTACTTATGTGTTGATTATATATACATATAACAGTTTTAAAGTGATGAAATTAAGATTCCTTGAGGCAAATACAAGAGACAAATTCCCACGCAAATACTTCCGAATATGAGTACAAGCCGTCCCGATTAATTAGTTTATAATGACATAATAGTCCTTTTGTCATTTGTTTTTTTCTATATTTTTTTGTGAGTTGTTGTACGAGTGTATTATATTTGTACGACCCTGATGGGGAGTGGGGACAAGTTGATTACCAAACGGCTTTCAATTTCTTTTTTCTAAAAAAAATACATTGGGATGCAATCTTCTTTAACCAAAATTATTGATGATTGATGAATTTTTTTAAAGTATAACATGAATACATGTTGTAGACATCATCTTCCTTGCACCATTATAAGCCCCATCCACCTCCAATAATGATAGGATCAACAATCCATTTGGTCCACAATACCACATCTCATTTCCCTTTACATATCTCTTTTGTTTTCTTTCTATAAAAAATTTCATCTACTAAAAAGTAAATTTGTCCTCAAAAGTTTTCACTCATAAATAACGTTATTTTATAAGTCTTTATAGTTTTAAGGTCATCCTAAAAGTGTTAAAATATATGGATGTTACTACTTATCAGTAAAAGTGTCAACAATCAATGTCATTTTTTAATGGAGTACTATGGCAACATTGTTACATTTTAAAACTTCTAAAGCAATATTGAACCAACAAAAACTTCGGGACAACATTGTTACTAAGTAAAAACTTCCAAAATTTCACTTGGAGATTTTACTTTTAGCTTAAAAAGATTTTTAGTTAGGTGGTGATGGTAGTTGAGTGGGAGTCACTCTTGTTTTGTAATTCTGTTGTCAAATTAATGACATCTAGTACTATTAAAAAATAAAAAGATTTTTACCTTTAACTATTCTCTCATTGAATATGGGTATCTTAGAGTGTGAAGAGGTGCGTGTTAAACATTTCAAAATGTAATAATGTAATCCTACCGAATCAGCAAATGTTAACTTTAACCATTAAAGTACTTTTGTTTATCCTTAAAATATATAAATATGACAACCGTGTTCATGTCACGTAGTCAAGAATCAAATGAAAATATTATGAATTAAATTAACAACATAGACATTCAACATCATTATGAATCCTCTAATTAATATACGATAATACATTTTTGACATGTATCATTGCATCATGTGTGGAGTGGAGCTAGTAACGTCTCATGCCCGTTTCAATTGTTGGAGCCCTTGTAGTCATCATAGCTACCACTCCAGGAGCCTGTTTCCCAACATTCCCTTGCCATCCTGAGGATCACAAAATTTCAAGGGCATTTTTTTTGTAATGTCATTAAAACAGACAACTGGTTAACCTCTAAAGTTACTTTCTTTTTTGTCTTTCCTTAATGGCTACACTCCACAAAGTGTTCGAACTCACAACCTGATCACCTAAAAAAAAAGTTCCTCATAGGAGTTTCTCAGTGTCTAACTTATATAAACGCGAGTTAGATAAGTAGGAGACTATATTAGGCTAGAAATGAATGAAAGAAAGGATGCTAGACACACACACACACACACACACACACACACAAAATCCCTCACGTTTAAAAAAAAAACCTTATGGGAGGTGTTTGGCTGTTAAATTTATAAATGCATAAAGAAAATGTGTAACTGAGTACAAGGTCTCAGGAGAACCACCCCTAAAAAACTAGTTGTTAGGGTTGGGAAACCCAATAGCGTATAAGGCTGTACTGCTTTCTCTGAAGGAAACACTCACAGAGACTGATACTCGTTACAAAGAGTCAAAGCAGAGAGAGGCTGAGAAGATTTAACCTAAGCGTTGTTTAATAATGAAAGGATAATAGATACACACATGAACGCACAAGCACACGCACAGATACATACCAATGAGCATGTCGAAGCCTCGGTTTTGAAGCTCACGATATTCTTGGCACAGAGCACAACACTCGCAGCACCAATGAACCAAGCAATCGTCACAGGGTGCGTTCTGCAACATGAATAGCCTCCTCATCTTTGTCCGATACATACATGAGTACATGCACGCATGCCCCGTTGTTGCCCCTATCACAGCATATAACGCCGCACTCACACTACACGCTGCATACATAAACATATACATATACATATACCAATCCCTCATTAATCCATCATGTGTGTGTGTGTGTACACATGTCTGTGTGTAGACATATATCTTACTCATAGTCCCTTCGTCAAGAATCTCTGCTATTTGGCCAAAGGTGATAAATGGACAGCAGCATGTTATGCAGCCTGATCAGAAAGAAAGTCGTAGTGGTATTAGTAGTAGTAGTAGAAGTTTGTGTTGTTTCACTTCTGTTTTCGTGTGTATCTCTTTCTCGGCCACTAAGAATATGCGCTTACATTTAGTCACTTTGTAGTAATTATAGTGTCTACTTTCTCTGGTTCGTAATACAAATCATTTTCAATCGCCTCATTGAAATAAAAAAAACAGTTACTCCTGTGGTCCTAATTTTAGGGTAAAGAAAAAAGAAATATTTTTATCCTATTTATAAGTAATATTATTAAATTTTTCGTGCAATTTCACATTTCATTTATTAATATATTGACTTTATTCTCCTAGGATATAATGTATATTAAATAAAGATAAAGTTGAATTAATTACTAAATTTGAAGGGATGGTTAATATAATTTAAGTTTTTTAATTTATCTGAAACATGTTGAAAGTATCTAATGAATAAAATCATATGAGTAAACTCATTAAATTTCCTTATGAATAAAATCATATGAATAACTCATTAAATCTATCTTAAATTGGGGAAAAAATCAACTTTACTATATGAAATGGGATTTTGGAGGGAAGAAAGAAACACGAGAAGCCACTTTAATCATTAATTGCAAAAGCAAAATTGGCATATAAGCGTTAATTACTTTTCAAATGACCTATATTACATGAACAAACAAAATACTTTGATAAATTAATAATTAATAATTAACTTATATTGTGGAGGAAGGAGGGGTAAGGAGTATCTCTCTGAGTAAAAAAAAATGCAAAGAAGAGAAAATGGACTTACAGTTTCTCATGTCCGAGAAGCAACCACAGAGGCCTGTGGACCATGGGCCTAAGGTCTGCGCGTTGTCAGCGGTGGAGATCGCCGCCGGAATTGCAGTGGCCGTGAACGGAGGAGGAGGCGGCGGCTGGGGATCATAGTTGTCTTCTGCGCCATAAGCTTTTGGGGGTGGTCGATTCATGGCAAACTGTTGAAACAAGATGTATGCGTGTGTTCAAAGGCTAAATGTATATCTAAATGGGAAGAAGAAGAAGAAGACAGGGATGAGGTTAGTCAAAAGGGTGTGAAGAGATAAGATGATAAGTACTAATCTTTTAATTTGTGTGGAGAAATATAATTAATGAATGAGTAGTCAAGGATCGGATTATTCACTGTTATGAGTCAGACCGGCTGCTAAGTGATAACGTCAAAGATGGAAACGGTTCCAGGGCTTCTCTTTTCGGGAAGCACCGCGTCCCCATCTCCTCTTATATATATATATATATATATATATATATTATTAATTAATATATTTAAAATATATTTATATAATTTATTTAATATTTTATTAATAATTAATATGATTATAATAATTAATATATGTAAAATATATTTATATATTTAATATTTTAAATTTATTATATTTTATTTATTTTTTATGGATATGGACATCAGAATCTGGTGCTGAGGTTAGATCTTTTGGCTTAGCAAGGCAGGCAGAATCATGTTTTAGCTTCTGCTTCTAGACAGAATGATAAAATTCCATGGAAAAACACGTTTGTTGATGTGCCTGCTGACTCTCATACTGGAGCTTACCCTGCAACACAAATTGGCAGCATGTTAATTCTATTTGACCAGATGGTTATCCATGGGGAGCAAATTTTACAGTTTCAGAGGAAGCAAGGGGTATTTGAAGATGCTATTGCTGTATGATTAATCACTATAGAATTGTATCTCATGTATTTTTTAATATTTGCTTGCAGAATGGGGAGGCTAGAATTTTTTAAATTATTATAAAAATATTTAAAAAATTCAATAATTCATAAATAAAAAATAAATAAATAGAATAAATTTAGAATATTAAATATATTATATAAATATATTTTAAATATATTAATTATTATAATTATATTAATTATTAATAATATATATAAGAGGGGATGGGGACGCCTGTTCCGTCAAAGATCAAGGCTTGTAAGTGGAATTTGTGATAAAATCTAGATTTTACTTTAAAATATAGATTTTGTAATAAAATTTAAATTTAATTTTTGTCTAAGAACTCAGAATTTTTTACAAAAGCTATTTTGGAGATAAAATTTAGATTTTGAAAAAGTTATTTTTTTGTCAAATCACATTTTCTCTTATAATAAATTTTCTCATTTCTATTTTTCTTTTTTTCTTTCCTACTTACTTTTTTGTCTCGAATTTCGTAAAAGCCAATAACTTCCCAAACACAATCACATTTTCAAAACATAAGTTTTCTTAGGAATCCATAAAAGTATTTTTCTAAAATCCATTATATAAAACATAGGTGTTGCCTTGAACTCTATAAAATTTATTCTCTATCGAACTTCCAAACGAGCTCTAGAATATAAAAGGAAAAAGGAGGGAAATGGATAAGAATGGAAAAGAGTGTCCAACAATGCATTAAATATGGTTGTATTCAATAGAAAAATGCAAACATTTTAAAAAAATTATTTTGGATGAAGTCACCACAAATTTATTTAATTATTGTTTGGTCTGTAGTTAACATTACAACCCTTTTGTTTTACGTTCCTGTTTTGCAATTTTTTTTTATTAATGTAAAGATGACCGTATGATTTTTATCTTAATCTACAGGAAAAAAAATTGAAAATTTGTTCTGAAATCCTCAATAAGGAACTTATTTAAATAATATTATCATTAATCAAAATATTTATCAAGAGATCCCATTAACAACATGATGTTATCAATGGGATCATTTCTTAAATAAGTTCTTTATTTGGGACCTCAGGCTAAATTTCCCCAAAAAAAATCAACTACTTTTGCTAGAGTCAACTTTACTAACATCAACACTCTTATCAAAGGGAGAGGGTTCGATACTTGGAAAGATCATTTTGTTTTGGCTCCAGTCGCGGCGCATGGAGAGGCATCCTAGCTCCTGGATGCTTAGGTAAATGCCTGAAGGTAATTGACGGCTCGCCCTGCCTAACATTGGTATGACCTAAGAAGAAGGGAGATTCCGCCCTACCCTTAACTTGTGGGTGAGCCTAACCCCGGCCTAAAATTCTTGTAGAAAAAAAAATCAAATTTTTTTATCAATTTAATAGTTGCTGGCAAGAAAAAAATAATAGCTGTAGAAATATGAGATGGCCCAGTACAATATGTTGGGCCAGCCCATCCTACAGAGTTCGTGTCGGGAAAGAAAACGCTCCAGTTTATTTTGGTTGATTATATTTAACACTACCTTTTATCCTGAGTTAAATAAGAGTTAGATGGGTTTTTAAAAATAAGAAGGAACTTAAATATTTTACTTTAAAATATTTATATTCATTATTTTTCTCTAAACTAATTTATTTAATTTATAAACTGATATACTATATATGATCCTTAATATAAGAGTTAGATGACTTTTTGAAGAAAATTAAAAAAGCTAAATATTTACTTAACATATATTCTGAAATACTTATATGTATTATGGGTGTTTTGATGAGCTTTTTTAAGTGGTTTAACTCAATCTAAAATAAGTATATGAGGGAAGTTTTATCTCAACTTACATAAAAATACTTTTTTAAAATACTTTTAAAGTGATGTATTTCGTGATCTTATATATCCTTAACAAAAATTAAATAGCTTTTATATTAACAACAGTAAAATGGTATGTATATATTGAAAATTTTATCAATTATTTTAATATTTTTGCATAGATTTCAATTAACAACGGTAGTTTGATCCAATAAAATAAATTCCATTACTTCTAAATAAATTTAAAATTTAAAATCTTATGAATAAAGAATTGTAATAAAAAAACTACTATTAAATAAATCTAATGATTTCTTTAATCTAAGGGAAATTTATCATGTGGTCCCAAATAACAGAAATATTTAGCAAAATGTCCCAAAGTTTATAATATTTAGTCATAGGTCCCAAGGAACCATTGTAAAATTAATTTATTCAGTGAAAAGATAATTGTGCCCTTGTAGATTGAAAAGGAAAAATAGCTTGCTTGGCTTCTTCATTCGCGCAAGAAGCGGGAAGAGTGCGTTCGATAGAGAACAGGGAAACAAATCGCGTGAACCATCTTCCACCTTGTTTTTCCACGGATTTGTTGATGGTTTGCGTGAGAACTTGGAAAGAGGAGCTTTGTGATAACTTGATGGTTTGTGTGAGTTTTTGCCCTAAACGCTGGAGAAATTTTGTTGTGCGATTTTGCTCTGTGTAGGTGGTTTGAGGAAAGGTTTTAGATGGGTTTAACTATTTTATGTTAATTTATTGTTCTCAACTTTGATGGGCAAGCTAGTAACAGCAATGTATGGTATATGGTAATGGTTGAAAGGTATATGGATAGGTTTTAAATGGTGTGGTATGAAATAGGATGTTGTGTGCTCTGTTTTTGTGTTATGTGTGGTGTGTGTCTGGAAAAAATGATGATGTAATAAAGATAGAGGTGAAAATGGAGGTGTGTGAAGAGCTGGGACGGAATGGTAAAATGTAGCAGATGAGGTTATCAATATGGCTTCCTAGATTGTCAATGACAACTATATGACTGCTGGGTTGGATTTAGTGTAGATTGATACTTGGTCAGTTTTAGTATAGGTGGAGGCTGATGTGTGGGTATTAATGTGATTATCTCTTGGATTTCTTTTTAGGTATGATGCTTGAAGTGTGACCTAATGAAATGCAAAGTATAAAGTGTGATATTGTTGAGAAGTGTTTGGGAATGGTAGCATGTGTGCTCTGTTTTTATGTTGTTCATGCACTGTTTCTTATTAAGAATGATGATGGAATGCACGCAGGTGAAGAAACAGTGGTGAGAAGATCTGGTGGTCGAAGGTAAGAAGGAGTTGTTAATGCAGGCAGTGAAGGTTGTTAATATAGCTGGTAAGATTGTTAATAACAACTGAATGTCCTAAGGAAATAAAGTAATAAGTTGTTAATTTAAGGGGTAAAGTTGTTAATGACAAGTGTGTTGTGCAAGTGGTAACTCGTAATAGCAAGCTCGTCTACGAAAAATCTAGTATGCTTTATTCATACAGGAGGAAAATTTGTGAGAAATGAAGCGGTTGGTTTAACGTATGTTGGGGGAATTGTTAGATCAAGAATTATCAAAGAAGGTTTAAGTTATGAAGAGTTGAAAACAATGGTAACGTCAACTATGGGAAAAGACAGCAACAATATTGTGATGAAGTTCACCTTGACATTTGATACAAGCACATTTGTGGACCTTGTAGATGATGAAGGAGTTGAACATTTAATTAAATTCAATGGAGAAAGTGGGCATCTATATGTAAATGAAGGTTGAATACGTTGATACTCATATGGTCTCATATCAACCATCATTTATCCAAGTTACAATGTCTATGTAAATTATATTTTAACTTGTATACAACAACCTATGTAAAAATTATATATGAAGTTATCATATTATGCTTGGGTCATTACCATTATTTTCACTGGTATGCACATAGTGTTGTCATTATATCACATGGTGTTATCATTAGCAGCACATGCTGTTGTCATGACCAGTACATACTGATACTCATAAGGACCTGATATCGTCAACACCAGCACATGTTGTCATCAACACCAGCGCATGGTGTTGTCAATAACAGGACCTCATGTTGTCAACACCAGCACATGGGGTTGTCAATAACAACATCGTCCTTATGTTGTCAACACCAGCACATGGGGTTGTCAATAACAACATTAGCGTATGGGGTTGTCATTAGCAGCATATGGTGTTGTTGATATAAGGATCACATGTTGTCAACACCATACTATTGTCATTATCAAAAACTACTCATAACCTGAACATTATACACTTATAATTGTCAAATAATTGTCATTGATTAAATATGGAATTACATAATTTTTTATACAAATAATTGTCAATGAAGATCATAAACAAGGAATTGTCAATTAAGCTCCTCGTCTAGTACAATAAACATAAGATGCATTCTATCGCAGTTTTGCATTCTTCTGGTTGACCGCTGTCCACTTTTACTTGAGCCTTTTATGCCTTGGCATCACTTCTGCCTTCTTCACCTTCTTCTCATCCTTTGTTTTCTTGATCCTCTCCTTAATCTCACTGCATCACACATTCAGATGATCAAATGATATATATGGTAACATGACATTATGCCATGCAACATGAAATGACAACAAAGGAATCTTCATGCGTCACACGATTCATGCCCAATCAACAACTAACTCTTCAGAAATATCTTTCAAGAAAAGTGTAACATTGATAACTTCCTTGGGTGTCCTTCTTAGTCTCCCTTCACATCTATTCATTAGGCCAAAACCTATCTATTTAACTCCCCTTGTTAGTGCCACAAGTGACTTTCTTTGCACATGTTCAAACCACTTTAATCAATTAAGTTCAGATCAGCAAAATCAATAACTGGTGACCTAAAATATTTCCAGCCCCAGGTTCGGATCACCAATGCTACAGGGAAACTAGGAGGTCACATAATCCAGAAGCAATAAACCATTTAGATGATTTCATAGTTCAACATGGTTTATCAACTGCACAAACTAAGATCTATACCTCTTGCTAATACTAGAAGGCTAATTAAGAGACTGCCTTGTAAGAACAACTTATGAGGAAGGTTTATCATCCTACAACTTCTGAGCTAGCTTTAAGAATGCGATAAAACCATAATACGTAGAAGCTCTTTCACATTCTTCACAACCACTGATCCCATCCAATTACTTCAATGGCTTTCCATTTCAATGTAGGATTTGCAATTAATTAAAACTATTAACAATAATAACATAATGCAAACGGGAGGACCAATTTGTGGACAGTCAGAGTTCTGTAAGGAGGATAAGTAAGAATCCCAAAAGACTAATTTGAATATCTTATTTCATGGTTAGGGAAATCAGAATTAGTTTCAACAGCCTGATTTCATTATAAGCATCTAACAAGATATGAGAACAAATAATGTAACTTCAATGAAACAACTACCACTTTGTGCACAACAGAAGAAGGTTAAGTGCAGAAACTAATATCTATCCTGTTAGACAGTTCAATTTATAGTCCTTTTGAGTAAAACTAATTTTCTAAGAAAGATATTTTTAGAAAAATAAAATATTATGTCATATAAATAACAGATGAGAAGTATTGTTTTCAATACTATAGACAAATTCTTAATTAAATTGTAACATGTAAAAAAACCGTTAAGCAAGAAACCCAAACGGAAAAAAATCTCAAAACTAAAATAATTCAATATTACAATTCAGTAAAAATTTTCATAATCAATGCATGACCAAAAGAGGATATTAAACAAAACTCCCAAAGTCTCATCATGGACCTAGATTCCCTTAAATGTCCTGTTCTTTCTGGTCATATGGTTTTAAGACTAGTTTGAATTTGTTGCTGCTAGGACCTGGTCTTAAAACCATATGACCAGAAAGAACAGGACATTCACAAATTAATATCAAATTGCCTTAGCAACAATAGATATTTAGCAATTACAGCAGCAGATATCGGTCAAATGGAAGACCCTAAGAGAAACAATAAGTAGAAACCGAAGACCTAAAATGAAGGACAAGCATTTCAAACAACCCCCATACATTAACGACTTGTTACTTTATTTCCTTAGGACATTCAGTTGTTATTGACAATCTTATCAGTTATATTAGCAACCTTCACTGCCTGCATTAACAACTTCTTCTCACCTTCGGCCACCAGACTTTCTCACCACTGCTTCTTCACCTGTGTCTGCATTCCATCATCATTCTTAATCAGAAACAGAGCATGAACAACATAAAAACATAGCACACATGCTACCATTCCCAAACACTTCTCAACAATATCCACACTTTATACTTTGCATTTTACTATGTCACACTTCAAGCACCATACCTAAAAAGAAATCTAAGAGATAATCACATTAATACCCATACACTCAGCCTCAACCTATACTAAATCTGACCAAGTATCAATCTACATTAAATCCAACCCAGCAGTCATATAGTTGTCATTGGCAACCTCATTTGCTACACTTTACCACTCCGTCCCAGCTCTTCACATACCTCCATTTTCACCTCCATCTTCATTACATAACCATTTTTTCCAGACACACACCACACATAACACAAAAACAGAGCACACAACATCTTATTTCATACCACACCATTTAAAACATGTCCACATACCTTTCAACCATTACCATATACCACACATTGTTGTTACTAGCTTGCCCATCAAAGTTGAGAACAATAAATTAACATAAAATAGTTAAACCCATCTGAAACATTTCCTCAAACCACCTACACAGAGCAAAATCGCACAGTAAAATTTCTCCAACGTTTAGGGCAAAAACTCACACAAACCATCAAGTTATCACAAAGCTCCTCTTTCCAAGTTCTCACACAAACCATCAACAAATCTGTGGAAGACGGTTCATGAGATTTGTTTCCCTGTTCTCTGTCAAACGTACTCTTCCCGCTTCATGCACGAATGAAGAAGCCAAGCAAGTTGTTTTCCCTTTTCAATCTACAAGGGCACAATTGTCTTTTCACTGGAATAAATTAATTCCACAATGGTTCTTTGAGACCTATGGCTAAATATTCTAAACTTTGGAACCTTTTACTAAATATTTCTATTATTTGGGACCACGCAGTAAATTTCCTTTAATCTAATAGGGTAGTAGTAATTATTGTATGTTTAAATAAGAACAAAAGAAAATCCAATCAATTTAGAAAAATCCAAAGGACCCCTCACTATTACAAAATCCATGTACTATAAATCTATAGCTAAGTCTCAAATATAGCCACGTGTTTATGAATCGACAGAGAGTCCAGAAACGGCGCCGTTTTGGCCCGCTCCGGCTTACCGTCCTCTGTAGGCTGGACGGTGATAAGATGACAGCCACCGACCATTACGCGCTTCAAAAGCCTCATAGCTCTCTTCCCCCTCGTCTTACCTTCAGCTTCTCCTCACACAATAATGGCTTCCATAGCTTCTTCCAGAACCTTCTCTGCCCTCAAAATTTTCCCCAACACCAATCACAATAACTTTCGCTCTCTTCCCCGTATCAAACTCTGCTACAATAATCACGACGACAATTCTCCGGAGCAAATCAAACGCAGGTCATAATTCTTCTTCTTTTTCAGCAACCGTTTCACTCATCTTTAATGTTCATAGATGGAGAATTTCTCACACTTCTCTCATTCTACACAGGGAGCTAATTCTCAAGAGCAGTGAAATAGCCACCATTGGTGCCATTTTCAATTTCAGGTCCAAATCTGTTTTTCCCCTTCCCCCTAATTTTTTTCTGTTTTTAATCGATGGTTTTGGTGATTCAAACGCATATTGTGAGCATTTGGATTATTATTTTTAATTGAAAATGAGGTTTTGCATATTTCAGTGGTAAAAAACCTGATTATCTTGGAGTTCAGAAAAATCCACCGGCACTGGCTTTGTGTCCGGCAACTAAGAACTGCGTGTCGACATCGGAGAATGTTGGTGATCTTACGCATTATGCCCCACCTTGGTAAAGCTTCCTTTCTACTTGTTCTTATTGGAACTCTGGTTTCTGAGATTATGTAAATTAGTTATGATTGATTTATCATTGAAGATCTGAATTGAACTCTCCTCTTGGATTTTCAATTTGTTGTTAAAGTGGAATCTTGGTAAACTTCTGAATCAAACAACCCTGTTTGGTGGAAGATAAACTAAACCCATGTGAATCAAGTTGGAATAATTTAACAAATTTGGAAACGTGAAACTAGCGCATTTCTAGTAGTTTGGTGTGTGGGGCATTGGCTTTTTCTATATGGGAGATTCTTTTGACTTCGTATAAATGTGTTGGCTTGTCAACATGAAATATAAAAGCTATGTGCCACATGCTATTCATAAATTATAAATAACTTGTTTTTATATCATTTTTTTGTTTTGTTCTTTATTTTTAAAAAAAAACAATTCTTCACACATCTTGTTCAACCTTGTATATTTCTTTTTATCTTTCCAATCTTTTGTACCCGTTTCAACAAGGTTTTTAAGTATTAGAAAAACAAGTACCATATCATAAAAATTTGTAAATTATTATCCTTCCAGTCTATCACAAGGGAGAAAGACATATAGTATTTTTTAAAAAAATCTAATGAACATTGGTCATTTCATTCCATTGGAAGCTATTGTACAACTAATTCAAACCATTGGAGAATATAATTATATTCCTGTGTTAGTCTCTCTTGAGTATATGAATATAAAAATTACAGATAGTTAATTATATATGCCTGACTCTTACAGGAACTATAACGGTGAAGGTAGGAAAAATCCTGTGAACAAAGAAGAAGCAATGGAGGAACTGATAGACGTGGTAAATCTAAATTAAAATTATGATCCGAAGTCTGTCTTCTCAAGAGGAATATCTTTGAAATAACCAAACTTGTACTATATCTCTTCCTCTCCAAAGTAAAGCTTGGTGATCACATTCTGGCTAATTTTACAGATAGAAACAACTCAACCTGACAGATTTACACCAAGAATAGCAGAAAGAAAAGAAGACTATATTCGTGTGGAGTACCAATGCCCAATCTTTGGGGTATGTTTAAAGATTGGGAATTTCATTGAAGTCCCAGGAAAAGAATATAATCACTAAAAAATCTCAATAAAAAGTGAACAATGTGGATCTATTGTCATTTTCTGCATTGGAGTTTGTCGTTGCATGCTGCTCACCTATTGTAGAACATAAAAAACATTCTTTTCTTAGACTTTCATGGTGATTTTGCTTAAAAGATTTTCATAAGATGTTCATATATATTAGTAACGCCACGGCAAAACCAGTCCCATCTGATTCATTTATCATTGTGTTGTATGTTTGTATCAGTTTGTGGACGATGTTGAGTTTTGGTTCCGACCTGGGAAGAACTCAGTTGTGGAATATCGGTCTGCATCAAGGCTGGGAAACTTTGATTTTGATGCGAATAGAAAGAGAATCAAGGTAACGCAATAAGCATACATCATTCTTTCCTGAAGGAATCACTGCAAGGTTTCAAAAAATAAATGTAATTACAGTAGCGTGCAATGACAAGTTTTGATGTAAAAAATGATAATAGATTCATGCTGTTTATTTTTTATAGGATTTATTAGTGGTTGCATTCACTCCTTAGAACCTCATAGTGTTTCTCTTTTTTTTTTTTTTTTTTTTGTGTTTTTGCTCTATTTTGCATGCATATTGGTATGATTAATGAAAGAATGTTGCTGGGTTAACAACAACAGGCATTAAGACAAGAGTTGGAGAAGAAAGGATGGGCATCTCAAGGCACATTATGACAACAATCTTGTGCAGAAAACTTAAGCAATCATGGCAGCCATCAAATTTAATTTAGCAGTTAATTTTTAAAAAAAAAAAATCATAGCCTAGATACTATCTCATTCTCTTGTACTGAACTGCCAAAGTTTAAACAAAGCTTCTGAAAGTAAAAATATTCTGGTGTAATTCTTTGTTTCTCTCCTTCCCTTACACATGGATTTCAATCAATTCAAATATTCAACAAGATTGAACATGTGGCGTCTCACTTATAACAGAACTTTCATGTCACCAAACTAAAGCCATTAGCATTATGTCAATATTTCAACTCTCTAAGGTTGAACTGTTGGAGAGCTTTTTAATTGACAATATTTAAGTGAACTTTCCAAAATGTTCATCATTCAATTAGAATTGTACCGTTTCTCAATTTGAAACAACCATTAAATGGAAAAAAACACTAGTTTAAAATTTGAAATGTAATGATGTGTATATATGTGTGTGTGTTAATTTTAAGTGCTTTTTTCTCTCTCCAATTAGAACATTTGTATTTTCATATTTTTTTTAGCGCAGGTTCTATCTTTTAAGTAACTCTGCAACTAATATTTTAAACTTCTGTTGAAAAAATCTTATTATAGTAGAAATTGGGAGGAAATGCAACAAGTATCTAAATTTTCTTAATAAATATTTAAAAAAATTTTGTTCAAGAGAAAAAATCACACATGAGGCACTGATCCCATGATTGCCAGCAGTGGAAACAGGAGCATCAAAACCTCTTAACCCAAGATAAAATTCAAAAGACAGCTATGCAGCAGTAGTCACATATTTTTTGCAGAGCATTCCAGAGTATTCACTCATAAGCAGGCATCAATTATCAACAAATTTCTTTTCTCCTTAACATTGCAAAATGTCAAACAAAAACTAGAATTTATTCTTCCACTATTTGGAAGTTTATATCTGCATACTAGCAGAAAAATTGAAAAAACAAAATATACATACATATACACAAACACAGAGCCAACCTGATTGCAAGGACATCATATAGAGGATCATCCGCAATAAAGCCAGCCAACTTCCGCGAAGGATCTTTAGTATGGACTCTATTACAGAGGGCTCTCATCCATCTATGTGAATCCAAACTTGAAAATCTTGGTGTTATTATCCAAGCCACTGGTATGGCCTTCTTGTCAGAATTGAATACTAGAAGACTGTGAATGGGGTACTGGATGAATTTGTAAAGGTGCTTCCAGTTTGTTTCTGTAAGACTAATAACTTATCACAAAATGTTTCATGATTTTCATTATTTCAAATCAAAGAACAGAAGTCAACAAACCTTCAATTTGTTTGTACCGATTTTTCAATCTGAGATAAGGAGACTATGGTTTCCAAATCTAATCATTTGTTGCAACTGCCACTCAGTTTGAATGCCTAGAGTGAAAGGATCTGAATCAGAGAAATCTTCATAAAAGAATACATGATTCTGGTGGCTTTCAACCCACATGCTGATACTGACAGCATCATCAGGATCTAGATCATATGTAGACCGACGTATTGCCCGCTCTTGCCGTCGAACATAACAATGGGTTAAAAGGTCATCACGGTTAGATGGACCACCTTGTCTCTCCACTGTTTATTTATGCCTCTGCATTAGTGCTGAGAATATGGGTTCAGCCCGTGGGTTGGTGGGGCACAAAAACGGGCCAAACGGGGTGGGTGGGCTAGCCCGCCTTTTTTATTTTTTTAAAAAAAAATTTAAAAAATTAAACCTTTTATAATTTTAATAGGAAGATGATGATGTTTCAAACTTTCAATAGCTTCGAATATTATTTTAAACCTTATTATTTCATCTTAAATGCATACTTACTTTGGAGATTGTTGATTATGTATTATATTTTTGTATTGTAAACATTGTTGATTATATTTTTTTATAAACGTATTGTATTTTTCTTCTAAAAAATTAAATAGACTTGATAAATTTTATGTAAATTTGTTGTATTATTTTTAAAAAAAAGAAATTTTCAATAAAATAATAAAAAAAATGGTGGACTAACGGGTTCGGACTACCAAAATGACCGCCCGTATTAAAACGGGCCAAACGGGATGGCCCGTGGGGTGGAGCGGGCTGATCCACAGACTGACAGGCCAACCCATTTTTCAGCACTAGTCTGCATAGTAGTCTCACAGAGACACCAACATATAGAAGAGATAACACACGAAGTCTAAGATCTTCTCAGATGTATGGAGCATACATAGCACGTGTTCCTGCAGCCATCTTGTCCTGAGGACCATGGCGTGGCAACCCCTTTTTATCCACATGCTTATCATCGTTCAAAATGATAAGGCCAACTGAAGGTTCAGCTGACATGTGCGGCCCCTCTTGGTATTTGGTTTGCCGGCATTTTTTTTTGGGAAATGTACACTAAAATCCCAAATAGAAGAATTAATGAATAAAAGATCTTAAAGATTCATAAAATCATCATAAAGTCCTAGAAGTAACTGCTGAGGTTGTTAATAAAGGCTAGTAAAGTTGTTAATGACAACCTCAGCTGCTACTCTTGGAACCTTATGGTAATTTTATGAATCTTTGGGACCTTTTATTCATTAATTCTTTTATTTGAGACTTGATTGCAAATTTCTCTTTTTTTCTTTGGGACATAAGTACTCTGACTGGGCCGTACAGCGCCACCCTTCCTATGGTCATCAGGGCCAAAGGAACACCAATGCCTGCGCACCAATAATAAAGATTAATTTCAAGACACACGGGATAGTATAAGAAGCAACACCAACGGTTGATTTGATCAAGTGGTAAGCGGCTTGTTTCAGTTTAAGTAAGGTCTCGAGTTCGAGCCTTGTGAATGCAGCAGCCACTGTTGGGAGACCTTCCCACCTTTTTCGGGTGAACGACGCGGGTCGAATCCAGATTAGTCGGGGCGAGGCTCCGGAGACCGGACATGTAACCAAAAAATGTAAACACCTGAGGAAGCAAGTACGTGGAAAGAAAGAGAATGACACGATAGGTGAAACATATCAGTTGATCACCAAAATAAAGAATATTAATACTGATAAGCGATTATTTTTCAATAGCACTTAATATTAAGTGCTATTGAAAAATAATTTAAAGTATTAAATGTACCTTAACTTTTTTTTTGTTGCCCGCCCGGTTCACCGGAGCTTGCTCCGACTACGTCCGGACCCGACCCGCGTCGCGCACCTAGCATGGTGGGTGAGTCTCCCAACGGTGGCTGC
>JANTPZ010006141.1:0-25000 GCA_025593235.1 Vachellia pachyceras
CAATGCAGCGCATGGGGTTGTCACTTGACAACCCCTGACAACACCATGTGCTGTATTGACAACACCTCGTGTTGTCAATGGGACCATTTTTTAAATATTTTAAACTTTGGGACCATTTGATAAATAAGTCCCTTATGTGGGACCAAACAGTAAATTTCCCAACAAAAATTTATGGGGTGGCATGCCCCGGAGGGTTTGCCTCAAGAGGCAAGGCAAGATATTATTTTAAAAAATAACTTCAACAAAAGTTTAAACAAATTAGGGTCTAGAAATTAGTAATTTTCAAAAGAAAGTCTCATATTTATTATAGTGATTATGAAAAACATTTAAGACAATTAATATAAAAAAAATTTTATATTAGTAACAGGATTTCAATTCCACTAAAACAATGGAGATAAAAAGTTGGCTCATTAACTTTGCTTGAAAATAAAACATCTTTCCAATATTTAAGAGGATAAAAATATGAGACTTCAAATCTTCTCGACTAAATTGTAATGAGATAATTAAATCATTATTGTAATGTTTAGAAAAAGTTTATTAATAACCCACTAAATAACTTATACAACTATGGTCCTTATTGTAAAACTCCAACTACCAATCCTTACAATCAAGGAAAAGCAATTTGATCATTAAATTTGTCTTAAATTAATGAAATTTTTTGCATCAAAAATTAATGAAATTGTCCAACTTTACCCCTTTTTACTATTTGGATTTCAAGAAACATATTCAAACAATAATGAAACTTCACTTGATAACAAGGGTATAACAGAAAAATAGTAATTAACTAGTTAGTTAATCATTTATATTTTAGACTAAAATTTTTTTAAGGACCGGATTGATTGATTAGGTTGGACCGTGTTCAAGATATAATTCTTATATCATTTGGTCCAGTCCAATTTAAATGAAGCTATTCTTTAGTTATTTATTTTTAAAATTTTGTATGTTAGTAACAATACTTGTTATTGTTAAATGCCAGAGATTTTGTATTCATACTTAAATTTTAATTTTTTTTGAATGTATTATATATGGTTTTATTTTTTCTGTGTTAATTTTGTAATATTAAGTTAAAATTTCTCCTCTTATAAAGGGAAAAGGCAAAAAAAAAAAAATTACATTGACTTCCTTAATAGTTTCAGGAAGTCCCGCAAGTCCATTCTAATCGAGCCTGATTTAATTCATACACAACCCTTCCCCTTACTTACAGTTGGAACTTTTTGATTCATTAAAACAAAAAAACAAGGGAATAGGATTTCATGGTGATTGGGAGGTAGTAATGAGGTGTGGATGGGTTTAAGAGCTCGTCTGCCATCATATTATAAAAATTAGATTTTATAGTAAAATTTAGATTCTATTCAACTACTCACTTTTCTAAAATAAAACTATTTTCTTATTAAATTACACTTTCTCATAATAAATTTTCTCTTTCTTTATTCTTTTTTCTACTTACTTTTTTACTTTATAATCTATAAAATATATTCTCATCGTAACTTCTTAAACACAACTACATTTTCAAAATTTAGGTTTTGAATCGAAATTCATAAAAAAGCCATTCTTTCAAAAAAAAAATTCTTTAAAACTTAAGTTTTACATCAAACTTCTTAAAAATTATTTTCTACCGAACTTCCAAACAAACTCTAATAAACCTAAACCCTCCACTCTTGAAAAGGGGCTAACAAGGAGAGAGTGTGGACCATACATACCCTCCAATTCAGGGGCAGCCCCATGATGGCCCTGCCCTTCTTCTCCGATGCCTCTGTCTCACTCTGTTCCATTTCTCACACCTTCCTATCTTCCCTCTCTATCTGTCCTCCTTAATTCCCTCCTGCATTTATAATGTTACATTACAATTCCAAAGAAAAAAGTGCTTCTTTTTCCCCCTCCTTATAATTCTGGCCGACCTAACGATTGAAGTATTTGAACATTTTAAACGGCATTCGCCTTCACAGTCAGACAGCTAGACTGGAACACATCATGTACTTTGACCCTTTTATTAGCATCTCCCCCCACAAAAAGCCACATTTTTTGGACCCTCACAAGAAATCATGGTAATCAAAGCCGGGTGAAAACTGATGACTTGGCTATGTAATCGATTTGGGTACATGGATGACTCGAAGTCATGACAATTCAGGGTAACCCAATGCAACTTGATGGGTTGTGGAATTGGTGGGGTTGCATTTTTTAGTAAGAAATTAGCATTTAAAATGACATTGTTCACATTTTTTATTTTTTTAATGATAATTGTTGTGTGGGTAACTATTAGTTTATTAATTATAGGATTGCAGATAAAAATATTTTTTGTTATTTATCTATTTTGATAAAAAAGAATATTTAGTTATTACTAATTTTGATATCAATGGATGGTAAATTGATATTGTGATGTCAATATGTTAAAAAAGTTTTAAAGAATATTGAATAAACAAATGATTATTTTAACTGTGATTCAATATATTAAATTGATATTTAGTAGTTAGATGGTATGATGAGAAATTGAGAATTTAAACTATTTTAATTTTTTTATTTCCACTCGTCTGATCTCGAGTTGACACTGAATTAACCCACTATCCCACCATCGTATCGAAGGTTGGTCTAGATTTAGAGCTTGTTTGGATGTAAGGTTGAAAATAGCTTTTACAAATTCTGAGGTAAAACTTAGATTTTGGAAAATAGTTTTTACATATTTCGAGATAAAACCTAGGTTTTGAACAATGATGCTTATTTGGAAGCTATTTTGAAACCTAGGTTTCACAGAATCCGAGGTAAAAACTAGGTTTTGAAAAGTGATTTATGTTTGGGAAGTTATAGCTTTTACGGATTCCGAGGCAAAAAAATGGGTAGGAAAGAGGAAAGTAAGAAAGAGATAGAGAGAAAAAGTATGAAAGAGGAAAGAGAAAAAAGTAGGAAAGAGAAAATATGAAAGAGAAAATCTAGGTTTTGAAACCTAGGTTTTGGCAACCAGGTTGCCAAACGAGCCCTTATATTTGAAAAGTTATTAGCTTTTACGGATTCCGAGGCAAAAGAATGGGTAGAAAAGAAGAAAGTATGAGAGAAAGAAAGAAAAAATATGAAAGAGGAAAAAGTAGGAAAGAGAAAACCTAGGTTTCAAACTGAGGTTTTGTAACCAAAATAGCTTTTGGGAAAAAAATTTGCTTGGACAAAACCTCGGTTTTGAGGTCAAACCTAGGTTTTGAAATCAAACATAGGTTCTAGAATTGGTTGCCAAACAAGCCCTTAATAATGTTGAAAAAAGATGTACATTGATCTCCTTCACTTATTAATATATGATCTAATTGAAATGTTAATTTGGGTTATAAACGTAAGGCATTTTTATCAAATTTTCCAAATCACACCTATTAATATCCCTTAACAGTGATGAAAAGATAGGGGGAGGGAATGGAAGATAATTAAGATGAAAAAATATCATATAAATTAATTGAACTAGCTTCCTTAATCTAATTTTACATTAAACATCATAGGAGTAGCATGTTACTAAAATTTACTTATTCATAAAATAGTCTCATATGATAATAATCTCCGGGTTTTGTAATGCATGTTTCTATAATATGAATAAGAGTTAATACAAATTTTTATCCTTCAAATTTACTTTCTTTTTAGTCCTTCAAATTTTAATTTATATTTTTTATTCTTCAAATTTTATTTTTTTTAAAAATATTGGTTTCCGTTGTTCAAATTAAAAGTTTGGGTCATTTTAATACTTGAGAGCAAAATAATTCATGAATCATGATTTTAAAAAAATGTATTAATACAATGAATTAAATCTAAACCCTAGAAGGACATCCATAAATACATTTAACCGTGTGGGGGGAAATGCTAATTTAGAAGGGGCGCGCGCGCGCGCACATTCAACTTTGGCTTTTTGGTTATGTGTATATATGTTTGGGATGTCTTTGTGATATTATTACTAAAACTCAAAGAAAGGTGATTAATTATATATATAATTGTACTAATCTCCTGTTCGAGGAAGTTAAATTCTTTGATAAAATAAATACATACAAGGAAAGCATGCCTGTTCCGTGAAGGGTTTTAAATAAGGCGCCAGAGGGTATAAGTTTCTCTGCTTCGTCGCTCAGATTAGGGCTTGCAATAGAAATTATTTTCATCGAGAGAGAGAAGAAAACAGAGTCTGAGGAAAAAGCAGAGAGGCAAAGAAGAGTGAGAGAAGAGTATGTCTATGGTGAGCTAAAAAATTCAATTCTGCAACAGAAAAAAGGGGTTCGACCCAATAAAGCTTCTGAAACTTCAATCCTCAGCTTGCAGCAAAAAAAAAAAAAAACGCAGAGAAACAAATTTGACACAGAGACAGAGACAGAGAAAACGAAGCCAAACCACTTTCTCTCTCCCTCTTCTCTTCTCTGTTCAATCCAATTCGGTGTTGATTTGGCAAATGTAATGCCATTTCCAGCAAGCAGACGACACATACCTCTCTCTCTTTCTAATTTCTGAATGCCATAAACAAACCCGCTCACTGCTCTGCTTACACGCTACCTGTGCCCACGCCAACCCACCCGCACAACACATACACACACTTTCTGCCTTCTCTCTCTCTCTTCCTCCGTCTCCTTCTCTCTCTTTATCTTGCTCCACCATTTTCTATCTTCATATATATCTCTTCTCACAGCTCATCATCTAGATTTTTCCATTTCTTGCTATGAGGTTTCCTTCCTTTTCGATAGCTCACAGCTCCCACCATTGCTCTGTTCCTGTTAGGTTTCAGAAGAGTTCTTCGCTTACCCTATTCGCTGCAATCCCTTCTTCTTCATCCTGCAGGCCTCGCTGGCCGCGAATGGATGCTGACTCTGCCTATTACCGCCATCGCCGGAAAGACAAGGTGGTTTTCATAATGGGCGCCACCGGATGTGGGAAGTCACGCCTGTCCATCGACCTCGCCACCCGTTGCGGCTGCTCGGAAATAATCAACGCGGACAAAATGCAACTTTACAGAGGGCTCGATATCGCCACCAACAAGATTCCTTTGGGTGAACGGAACGGCGTCCTTCACCACCTCCTCGGAGACGTCGACCCCGCGAACGGAGAGTTCTCGACGTCGGATTTTCGCTCAGCCGCCGGGTCCATCATCTCCGATATCAGCTCTAGGAAGAAGCTCCCCATCGTCGTCGGTGGGTCCAACTCTTTGATTCATGCTCTTGTGGTGGAACAGTATGACCCAGAGATGAATGTGTTCGATGATGGAGGATCGTCACCGAGGTCGATCTCGTCCGAGTTGAGGTACAACTGCTGCTTCCTCTGGGTGGACGTGTCGTTCCAGGTGTTATCAGATTACTTGTTGAAGCGAGTCGACGACATGCTTGACATGGGAATGGTGGACGAGTTGGCTCGGTTCTTCGACCCAGAAGCAAGCGACCTAGAAGACGACTCAGATAACCGGTTCGGGTTGAGGAAGGCGATCGGAGTACCGGAATTCGACCAGTATTTTAAACGATACCCACCACGACCACGGGATGGGCAGAGAAGAGGAGAGGATCGGATGCGGAAGGCTGCATACGAGGAGGCAGTGAGAGCGATAAAGGAGAACACTTGTCGGTTAGCAAAAAGGCAAATAGGGAAGATCTTGAGGCTTAAAGGGGCAGGGTGGGACCTACGGAGGCTGGACGCCACAGAAGCGATCCGAGCGGCGATGACACCGTCGAAATGCTCCGATAACGGCGGCGAGAGGTGGTCGGATATTTGGGAGAGACAGGTGGCAGAACCAAGCGTGAAGATTGTGAACAGGTTCTTGAAGGAGTAGGTCTTCCAGCTAAATCCAGCTCCTTCAATTCAAATTTTATGTTTCACTTCTCTCTCTCTCTCCCCCCAAATTAAAAATAGAAAAAACACGGCCATGGAAATAGAATATCGCTTGGAGGGAGGAATAGCAGAGAGGGGAAGAAGATGAAAGAAAGGAAAATAGCAGAGAAAAATGCCGAGAAAGTTTTGGTAGCTATAGGTTTTTTTTTTTGCGTTTTTGTTTTCTTGGAGTAGTCTTCAATTAGATTTTTGGTCCGTGAAATTGTGAATGTTGTTCTCCAACTTCATCTCTCTCGCGCACACACAGGCATTTTGGATGTGCATTTTAAAAATGATGAGCGAAATTAGGAGTGAAATCAAATCAGGCAGGGAAACTTTGAAGCAGCACATGAATTATGAGTGAAATTGAAAACCCATGTATATAGCATATGGATAAAAAAAAGTAGCCTAATTTTTATTTTTACAACACCAATGTGCAATTTCCCTTCGTCGTAAATAATTTCTTTAAAAAAAATTTCTTTTTAGTATTATTTTGCCTATGAAGTAGTATACGTAGTATTATTTCCCTACAAAGTAGTTTTTCAATTGTGGGGAGGTGATTAATTTGGATATTTCATGTTTATATAAACACACAAATATATATATATATATATATATTAGTGAACTGTTTGAGAACGTGCTACAGAAGGAATTTTATGTATATTGAAGTAAGTATGTGATAAAGATTATGTGATTGTTTGGAAATACCGTTTCCAAACGGTACACGCAAGTCAAAACAAAATCATCTTGAAATTTATAAAAAGCCATTTTGAAAACCGTAAAATCATATTGAAATGCGTAAAATACCTCGGAATCTGTAAACTCCTTTCTCCCAATAGAATTCTCAAACACATCGTTTTAAGAAAAACACTGTTAAATATGCGTTTAAGCATAGCATAACTGTTGCCAAACACGTCTAAGTGTTATCCATATTAATTCCTGTGTCTTATTATTACCTTTAACCATTCTAAAGTTTTTGCACAAGGTTTGACCTCATGTTTATACGTATATGTATATATGTATGTGTCTATAACTATGATTGGCTTACAGTATTTCATACACAGCAATTTAATAAGAAGCATTCAGGTTGTATGATTAAAATAATCATATATTCCTAACTGTGTGTCTTGTTTGTTTGCGTAGTTGAACAGATTAAAAAATTAAGAATGGCGCTCTGTTTCTGGTTTTGTTCAATGATGAAGGCTTCTGTCTGTCCATGATGAGCCCAAACACAAAATAAATAATAAAAGAACCTTTATCTCCTCCAACTAATTCACTCAGTCAAATCAAATATTAGCCAAAATTTACACTAGAACTCCATAAGCAATAGATTAATGACATACCATATATATAGATATAATATAAGCATGCCAATATGCCATTAGATCCATCATTAATTGCATTTTTTTTCAAATAGCGTAATTTTGTGTTTCGTACATAATCCACCAAAATATTTTCCCTTGTTTTCTAAATAAGAGTTTGAATGTGTCGTCACCCAGACTTGGATTTTGCGTACCACTACCATCGAGAATGCAATTGAGGGTGAATTAAGGCTTCAAAAAAAATATATTTAATATCAAAAAAGATATTTAATTAGTAAAAGTTTTAATAACAATCAATGAGCATGCACTCACAAGTTTGACTATAAATAATTACAATATCTTTATACTTGTTGCTTGTTATTGGGATGTTTAAAAATTAAATCTATTTTTTGGAATCTCATAAATTCTCTCAATTAAACTGATTGGTTGGATCTCATAGTAAATCTATAACTTGTGAAGCACATACCTGCTGTTTCATTTTGGATACTCCAGTGCTCATATATGTGTGACTAGAAGCAATGGATTGACCTGAATTGGATTGACTTGAAAGGAATTATGAGACACAATGTTATGAAAAGTTATGAGAATTCTCAAATATGAAATCCCATTACTTGATATTAAGCTATCTTACAATCCAAAACATGTATTATCACAGCAACCTCATCTCACAATTCCATTGACAAAATAAACATACTGGGTGCTTGAAAGCTCAATAAAAATGTTTTTTCTTACGTTTTATAAGATAAAATACATATTTATCTCATGCAAGATCATTTAAAATAAAATAATTTAAATAAGCATGTATAATTACATAAAAAATTATAATTTACGCTAGAAAAGCAATGATCTGATATGACAAACAATCGTTCATAGTGAAAAGTATCATAACTTTAATTTGCATGACTCTCAACCTTCTCTTCCCATTGTCCCTTTCTATAATTCAAGTCTTCTTTCGTTGTTTTTCGAGGTTTCTGAAGGAGCTTAGAGCTATATATCCTATGAACTTTTCATATTGTCACTATTAAGGTCACTATCTTTCTAAAAACAAGCTAGTAGAGATAGAAAAAGAATACTGAACATACCCATTATAACTATAACAACAAATAAATATAATATTATTATCATGGTTCTTCTCTGTCCACAAAAATAAAGGTATGGTATGGCACAGTTAAAGAGAAATTAAAACATAAATCCAACACACATTGATCTACATAGAAAGGGTTTGAGTTCTATAACCATTACAGCAATGGATATTATATGCTTGAGAAGACAGAGCTATTTCTCACGAAGGGTCTAATCTCATTTGAATTCATATTAATCAAATATCGACCTTCAATATCATGTGCTCTTGCCACCAAAGGAAAAAAAAATAAAAGAGCATGTGAAGAAAAAAACTAGGCTCTATACAAAGTTAGAAGCATAAAAAAATTCCTGGAATGTAGGCAAGTAGGCATTATTTAGGAACAAAGGCAGATGCGTGGGACCAAGGCGAAGCAATAGTGGTCATTCAAAGAGAGACTGAAGAGAAACAGAATATTGCTCTGAATCCAATATTAATGTCTGTGTGTGACTGTGCGTGATGGGCCCCTCTGCATATTAAAAACCCCGGGGGGGGGGGGTGCAAATGTTCCTTTCTCTTGCTGGTTCTTCAATTTCCCTTTCTGAAGTTCTGATGGATGGTTTTTATACTTTTTAGTGGTCAATTTTGTTGAGAAAAAAATAGGGTGGCACAATTAGGATGGACCCAACTTTCTTTATACCTGTCTCATCCAGCTCATCCTCATTCTTCTCCTCTCACGCACTTGAATATCCAGAATCATTTCTTTTTTCTTCAAATGAACCTCAAAGTCTAACACCATTAGAGAATTGTGGAGGGCATAATTAAAACTCCTTGATAAGTAGTTATACTATTACCAAACACCAGTCTTGAGCAAGCATGTTCGTCCTGTTATTTGGTCCTAGGTCTCCCAAGTAATACAGTACTAGCAAGAAGCCAGAAACAAACCTCAGAGTCCAAACCATTGTTTTGTTTTCCCTTGCTTCAAGACGGTATACTAGGGAATATAAAATTTCAGGCTGGAGAGTGCCATTAAGCAGGCAAAAATTCGTTTTGAAAAACTGCTTACTAGTTGTAATAATAACATTACCAGACACAAGGCTTGAGGCTTGAGCAAGCATGTTTGTCTAGTTATTTGGTCCCTCAAGTCTCTCAAGTACTTATACTAGCTAGCTAGCTAGCATGCATAAGTGGTGTCTGTGTGTTCATGATTACAAGTTCTCCAGTTTTTAAGAATAATGTCATCGGCAGCTGCATATATATAATACTAATTTAATTCAGCACACCCTACAAGGAGATGACACAGGGCTGGCATGGATCAGAGAGGGAGCTTCATTTATAAAGTCTCTTTAGGTTTTCTAGCTACCTACATGATGAATAATTTGTCTTATTCTGTTGGAATAATTAATTGCATTTATGGTGGTCCGGCCATCACCCATCAGTAGGAATAGGAAGATGACCCCGCAACAGCTTTTATGTGTCGAATTATAGTAGTAGTAGTAGTAATATAGTATTTAAGGGACTTGGAGTTGCCAAAATACTTAAATTATGCCTTGCAACAGACTAACAGGTCTAGAAGTGCACCAGATAGAAATGTGAAATGTAAAATCTCCAAATTCTCGGAAGTAAAACGGAAAATAATCCGAGCTTATTCAAAATTCAGGTGAATTCAATGGTGCACTTTTGGATCTGGTCCTACGACTTTTCCATCAGCATTATTACAAGGAAGAAGGAACTCACCGGGAAATGGAAAAGGCTATGCTGCTGCTGCTGGAATCTGACAGAAATGCTTCAAAACAGAAAAATCGACAGTCGTGTAAGCCAAGGGAGCTAGCTAGTAAAACTGAGGAGGATGGGGGTAATTTGTGTGCGCATTCCGAGTGTTCGATGAAATGTTTGTGACGGAAACGCGCCGGTACGGAAGAAGATTTGATGGAGAACAGTAAGAAAGAAAAATGGATTTTAAAAAAATGGAAGAGAACAGAGGGGCGGTGGGAGATCCGAGAAGGAGGAATGGTTGTGGGAAGGAACATGATGGGAAGAAGGCAGAGAGTGCGCGTGCGGTTGCGCATGATCCTATGCCTCAGTCACACTAAACCCATTAATTAATTAATTTATTAAATTTTTTTGGGGGCATGCCTCTGCACTTGCAACATTGGCCCAACCTTCGTTGATTCTCGTGTTTCACCGTTAAAAATGTTGGTTCCCTTCTTAAAATCTAAATTTAATTTTAAAATCGAGATTTTACCCTAAAATTTAAGTTTTAACTAAGCACTTGTTGTAAATTAAAGGGGTTTGGGAGTAGATAAGAGTAGTAGAAGATATTGAGAGAAAGAAAGAAAATAAAATCAGATTGTATTCTTCATAACTAGGGAGGGGTACTTATAGACAATGTGAGAGTCATAAAATTAAATACCCTAATAACTAATATTTTCTAATAATCGTAACCGACTTTCGAATAAATCGGATCTGGATCTATCCTAATAATCGTAACCGACTTTCAAATAAATCGGATCTGGATCTATCTTAATTACAAAATAAAAATACATAAATTATAAGAACATCCACATTATATATTATATTTCACAACAGCACTCATATTTTTTAGAAAATTTATTTTGGATACAAAATCTCGGTTTGAAAATTAGGTTTTGAAAAAGTTATTTTCTTGTTAAATTACACCCTCTCTCCTAATAAATTTTCTATTTCCTACTTTTCTTTCTTTCTCTTTCTTCTTTCCTATTTACTTTTTGCACTGGAATTCGTAAAAGCCAAAACTTCCCAAACACAATCAACTTTTCAAAAACTAGATTTTGTCTCATAATCCTTAAAAGTTATTCTCCAAAATCTATTTTCTAAAGCATAAGTTTTATCTTGGAATCAGTAAAAGTTATTCTCAAAAAGGACTTTCAAACAAGTCCTAAATTAAAATCTTTATTTCAAATGAATAATACCTCTTCCCACTAATTTTCATCTCAATCTATTTAGGGATCAATTTCAACATATTTTAGATGGATCAAAGGATGTCTTAAATTTTATTAATTATAACTCTCGATATTCTTATAAGCAATAACAACCTAAATTACGTTAAATTCCATTAACTATGCCATATAAAAATAACAAATTTGTAAGGGATTTGATTTTTGGGAGATTTATTGTAAGATCCCAAAGAAAGAAGTTCTTTAAGAAAAGGTCCCAAGAGGTTGTCAATGACAAGTCGAGAAGCACCATTGACAAGTAGAGCAGTTGCCATTAACAACTATTGGGACATTTTCATAAATTTTCCTTGATTCCCCCCCAAAGCAATTATTTATGAAGATGACGAGTGAGATTGAATGAGAGGAGAAAAGGATGAAATAATGAGTGCGGAAAACAGATCAAGGAGATAGATAATTGATTGGAGGTAGACATGAAGAAAATGCAAAATTGTTGCTTATGTATATAAGATGAAGTGATGAGGAGAATGTTACTTATAAAATAGAATATAATGGAGTATATTAAATCACAAGATAACAAAATCAACAAAATAATAAATGAATATTACAATTGTAGATTTATATGAAATATTTAATGAAGTAAATCATAAATAGAATCAAAAATTCCTTTTCTTTGAACCTATAAATAAGATCCAATGAGTATAAAAAGGTAGATATAGTTTTAATTAAAGTATAAAATTTCAACTCATTTTAATTTTATATTTACTATTGTTTCCCCAACTAATTTGTTCACGTTATGAATTAATGTATAATTTAATGTTATATTTACATAGGATTATCTTTGGGATTTTGAAATCATATTTGTTATAAACGATTAATTTATTTTGTTTTTTTAATATACTTAAAGCGACTCATGCGTTAAGTATTAATATTAAATATTCTTTGTAATATTAAGTACAAGAGTTAATAAAAATATATATTTCAATTTTAAATATAATACTCAAATTCATTATATTCAGTGAAATTATAACCTTTTCATAACTCTCCCTGTTAAGTAATGTATTAAGGGGGCTTTTATATTCAATAAGTAATTTTTATTATAAATGATTAAAAGAGATATTTTTTAAAAAATTAACATGCATTTTTTTATAAATAATCAACTTAACAAAATTTGTTAAAGCCGGTATATGAGTGCTAATCCATACATTTTCAGAACAGAATGAAATAATTTACTAAAAATTATTTTTATAAATCGAACTGCTACTTTTGTTCGTTCCTATAAGCACTTTTTAATAATCACTTTACTGAATGTAGATAAGTTTGTTAAAATTATGAAATGTGTATAAAATTTCTTGCCTAATTGAGTTTACCATATTTTGAGAGTTTAACAACTTCTATTAGACTCAATCCCTCGTTGATTGGTTATAAAGAAATGTGCTAAGCATATGTGTTCTCAAATTAGAACTAATATTATTTGTAGTATTATCAAATGCTAGATGTAACTACCTCTTTTAGTGATATTCAAACATTGGTTTATCACGTTACGTGGAATTAATGTCTCCCGATAGAGTCAACCTTATTGTGAGGAATTATCTCCTTCTACTAAAACCAACATCGTTGGTAGAAAAATGTAACTTGTTTTTTATAATAGAATGCATATCTTCTTACTAAAAGTAATCCTATTTGAGGTATTGTCAAGCATTAAATGTGGTCATCTCTTCAGGTGAAAATTCAAATCTTGATTCGCTGCGTTATAAGGGTTCGTTACACCTAATCTTGTTGGTCAATAAATGTAAATTTTTTTTTTGATACAGAAATTTTAGGAAAGGGGTTGGGCTCACCTACAATCTAAGGGCATATCACCTACTCATGATCTACTGGGGTTATTTCTGCGGGTACTGTAGTATGTCAAATAAGCCTTTTAGTTGATTTGCTCTCACATGGATTCAGACGTTTTGCCCAAATCCGGAGGGGAGGCAATTGGGCCATGAAAGAAGGACCAAGGGCCGCTTTATGATGGATCTGACTCCAAGGCCCAAACTAGATATCAGAGAGTCCAAAATTGTGCTTGACCGTGTATGATACGGAGTGGCGTTCTACGATCATGTCCTTGGATTCCTTGGGGCATTGTTAGGCCATCGCTTTAGGGGCATAAAAAGCAGTTGGTATTATATTTATATATAATACCTTAGCGTTTATAGTGTAATCAACTACATTCATCCAACCGTTAATATAAGAGTCAGTTAATTTTTTAAAAGATTAAAGAAGTTAATTAACAGATATATTTATTTTTTTTAAACTAATTAGTTTAATTTATAAACTAATATATAATACCATCGTGTACATAAGTATTTTCAGAATATATATTATAATTAAATAATTTATTTTTTAATATCTCGAAAAAAATTCAAAAAACTATTGGCTGTGTTTGGAGGAGATTCTGGAATCCCCAAAAGCACGTTCAACGGTGTTTTTCGTAAAACGAGATAATCTCCTCTATATATTTACCTCGACTTACGTAAAAGTACTTCCCTACCGTATTTCCAAACGGACCTATTGTGTCTGTTTGAAAGCCAAGGCCATAGGAGGAATTCTTGCCTACTCCCAAGGTACAACTGACCTATACATTTACTAATTAAAACACGCCATCTGAATAAATTTAAACCCACGTGGCAGCATATGTGTGAATTTTGTTGTGTATAATATTTTAATAATTTATTTTTATTTTCCAACTCTTTTTCCCTACATCTCTCTAATTAGAAGTGGGAAAACAGGTCAACCCCTTTATGAGCTGGATCATCAACGGGCTGGCCCGTTTAAATCTATCTTATTTAAAAGAGCCTAGTTTTGAATTCCAACCTTTGAACTAGCTGGCTTAGCCTATAAAATTCTAATCCCTTTTAGCAAAAATATATTATTATTTTTTATTTAAAGTAGTAAGTTTTCATATTTAAAACATAAATATTATCAAAATTAAATTAAGAGAAATAGAATTAAAATAACAATATATTATTAATGAAAATTTAAATACTTCCACATAAAAATTATTTTTAGTAATAACCATACGATTTACAATGAGAGGTAACAAGATGTGTAATTTTTATCAATGCAATAAATAAAATAGTAAGATAAAGTTTTCCATTCCTTCATCAATTTTGCAACTTGGTGCATGAGCCCTCTAGTTACAAGACGGTCCGTTGGCCTCAAGCCTATTTACCAAGTTAAAATAATAAATTTTTAATTTGATATTTGAAAAGTAGTTTGAACATATGAAAAACAATAAAACAAGTTTAATATTAAAATTGGAAAGAAAAAATATTCAAGGAGTGAAAATATGTGTGAATTATATTGCACACACAAGAACTGAAAATAAGTGTTTAACTCGAAATGATTTATTTCAAAATTTAAAGGAAAATAAATATTTATTATAATATAATGTATAAGATAAATGTAACAAAATTATGTTTTAATTTTTTTCCTTTTCCCAATATTATTTTTTATGGGATATATGATTGATAAAAAAAGATTTAATGCCAAAAAAAACTAACACTTATTTTTTATTTTTGAAAAAGCTATTTGGGCATGGACAGCAATCAAATAAGTTTGACTTGAAAAATGAAAATAATGTTTGATCAAAATAAAAATAAAGAAAGAAATAAAATTAAAAAGTAAATATATATAATAACATATACAAATTTTGAAAAATAAATTAATGTTTAATTTAAAGGGATCTGTTATTAAATTCGTAAAACAAATATAAAAGTACAAAGAGTGTTTGAAATTAAAAAATAATTGAAAACGCTTAAACATGTTGACACATGCCTTCATGGTTGGCTCGTTTAAGCCCGTTATCCTACAAGATTGGCCTTTTTAGGCCAGACTCTCTTTTTCGGCTTTAAAGCACGAGCTCATCCCTGGACTTAAATGGGCTCGACTTATTTTACCTGCTTTAGCCCTATTCAAAATCTTGAGTTTAAAACCGAAAAAATGCTATTCAAACCAAGTCTTCTTTGAGTTTTGCCATACAAGATGTATAAATTCATCAATCAAGTTGTTTATAGAGAAAGTTAATACAAAACAACTTTATTGTTCCACTTGTATTTATCATCATTACCGCATGGGCATTACGTTAACCGATTATTAATGCACAAAAATGTTAAGAAATTAATTTTTTTGTCTTAATCTGCAAATGTAAGCATAAGTTAATCGTAATTTATACTAATCAACAGATATTTTTTACAAAATTACAGCTACTATATTCTACTAGACTCTTTTTTCTTTTTTATGTTTTTGTCGCCTAATTCTCGGCGGAAACAATAACGGCGTCGGTATCCCACCATGTATCAGCGTCAGATTCCGTTACATCGTGTAACGGCGAGGTGACATTTCTCAGGTCTCCAATAGTGACGTCATCATGTACGTCATCCCTTACGTAAAACTTCTCGACTTCGCCGAAGCCTACCCCGACGATCTTGCCTAGGTTCGGCTTCCACTCGGCGATCACCGCTGGCAGTCTTCGCCGGAGGCGGCTGTCCCAAATCTTCACAGAAGTTTTACCAGACGCGTTTTTCTCGGCTGACAAAACCACAACTGGCGGTGAACTGTAAGACGACACCGCCGCCGGCCGGGTCAAACTTCCCGCGTGGACTTCATCATCATCGAAGTCTAAACCCAGCCCAAATCCTATGCTGTCCCACAGTTTGACGACCCTCTTGCTGTTGACGATTTCCGCCAGCGAGAAAATGTCGCTGATGCTACGACGTCGTCTGAGCTTAGCACTTCCGCTCTGCAACTGGTCATCGATCCGGTGACCGGAGCCTCGAACCCTGAAATCTTCATCAGCCTCCATACGCCAATTGAAGGAACTCATCAAAGACCTTGAAGACGATGTCGTTTCATCATCCTCTTCCTCCTCTTCGTCTTCAAACTCCGATGACAGAGACGAGCTGGTTTCTTCCTCCTCCTCCTCATCCTCGTCGGAGCTAGAGTAATCATCCCCGTGGAGAATAGGGATGGAAGGAAGAGGAGGACGGTGGCGACGGAATGTGATTATGAGAACGTTAATCTTATTGATCAAACCTCCAAATGTAGCGACGAGAGCGAGAATAATTAAAGCACCCCATTTACAGAAAGCGTAAGCAAAGGAAGCAGATGGTAGCCCAGAAGAAAAGGAGGGGTTTTGCAGAGAAGCTAGATCCATACGAACATCCTTGATTCTGTTGATTACAGGAACTTCCATGGCTAAAGAACAGTGGTGATGGAGAATTGGGAAGAAGAGAGGGTATCAGGGGTTATCTATATAGAGAGAAGGAAAAGTAAGAAAAGATATAGCGAGATTGGGAAAGAGGGTTACGTGAAGGAAAACGATTGGTTGGTCAGAGTAGAATATTCCAGCCACGTAAGGGGAAAAAGTGCAAGAGATAGGAAGCTTTTTTTTTTTTTGGTTTGCTTGGCGCGGGAAGATTGGAATAGAGAGTGTAGCTGAGTCAGCATACGCAAAAAACAGGACTGATCGGAGCAGACGGTGTGGGGCCCGCTAGGAGCTGGGAATTTGTGGTGTAGGAATTCTGACCACACCATATAAATGTACCTCTGTTGTTTCTTGTGGGGGGATTTTATCCCATGTGGTCGGTTCTTTGAGTGTCTTAACTTGTTCTGGTCATCGAGTGGTTACCTTTGCTTCGTGCAGGATAAGGGGAGGTGATAATAACGATGACGATGAAGGGAAGGCAAAGGAGAAGAAAAAAATAAACAGAAAAAAAAACATGTGAGCGCAATTAATAGCGGCTAACATGGGTTGGTAACAACTAACAAGTTTACAATTTAAAATATATTCATGAATTATTGATTTATTATTCATCAACATGTAACTCGTGCTTGGTTATACTAATATATGGTCCCCGAAGTTAACGTCAAAGTCTAACTAATGGGAATGACCAAAAGAAAAATATGTCTTAACTTGTGGGATTATGTACGCGTGTAGTAATTTATTTGATGGTTCCTAGAAGTTCCCACAATGCGTTTGACTTTGAAATCGGAATTATATTACTTGAACCCTTCAATTTCTAAAGTTGAGTAACAGTTTACGTTGACGTGCGTGTCTACAAATTTTTTAGGAGATTGAATTTATAGAAGTTAAAATAAATATGTGAGAAAAATTTTATTTCAATTTATATGTAACGTGTCTCTAATGTGCTTATCAAACAAGCACGACTGCTAATTATTTATTTCCTACCCCTCACACGCATTCTTGTGATTAATAAGTAGGCCAATCTTTATGTAAGCACTTTCTTTTACACACTCAGTCAATTAATTACGATTATCTTCTCTCTCCTCGCCACTCATTTTTTTTATTTTTGTGGCACTCATTTTTCTTTCGTTTTTTATCATCTGTGTAATGCCTCGTTTGGTACGCATAATTCATTTTGACTGATATGGATACGGAAATTGATATGGATGTGAATGTGGAAATGGAAATGAAGTTTAAAAGTATGTTTGGTATGTCATGGAAATAAGATATGATTTTTAGATGAAAAAACCTAAAAACCTTTCTAAATTAAATTTTTTTTTTAACTTTTAAAACGAAGCATCATTCATCTGCGTCGCTCGGGAGCTTCCACCTTTAGCCTTAAACCGAAAGATGATGCCGACGATCACGATGATGCCGACGATTACGATGATGACGCAAATGACGAAGATGACAAAGATGATGCCGACGATGACGAAGGTGATGCCGATGATGACGAAGGAGCTTCCACCTTCAGCCTCGCCGAAGATGAAGATGATGACGATGACGGTGAAAGAAGCTGGAGTCGCTAGTTCGTAGGTCTGCACTGGATCGAAGAAGAGGAAGCTGAAGGTCTGCAATGGAGTCACTGGTTCATAGGTCGTTGAAGGTCTCTTCCGCCATCACAGATCTGTTAAGGTCACCGGAGGTTGCTGGGTGAGTGCTTCGTCTTCCTCACAAGACGCCAGAGTCGTCGATGTCGCTTTCCGTTGGGTAAGTGCTCACTGGGTGAGTGCTCGCTCACCGTCGAGGTCGCTGGTCAGGCATGGGCAGAGATGGAATTATCTCTATGGATTTATAAATCCAAACTTTTGAGATGGAATTATAAATCCATGGTTTTGGTGGAATTGGCTTCCATGTGGAAGCGAATTCCATGGTACCAAACACGCATTGATATGGAAATCAATTCCATTTCCATATCCATGCCTCCAAATTCCATGGTACCAAATGTGACCTAAGTAAGTTTATACTTGAAAGAAATTACTCCTCCAATCATAAGGCAAAAGGATAATGATTTTTTAGTATTATTTATAAGATACATCTTTAATTTTTTTTTATAGAAGCATACAATTTTACATTTTATTTGTTATTATATTGACTTTAATCTCACAAGTTATAAATTACATTAAATAGATATAAAGGTAGAAAGTTGTTCAACTTTAAGATATAGAGTTAATACTTTTCAATATTTTTCTTGATTTATGTGAAATATGCTGGAAGTTAGTATAAATGGGACTCTTCTTATCTTAGTTGGTCTCATTTATACTAACTTCAGTATGTTTCACACAGATCGATGAAAATTTTAAATCGCATTATCTCTACATTGAAAATTAACAAATATTTAACTTTATTCATATTTAATATCTTTTTTGGTGAAATATTCATATTTAATATCTACTATAATATATGGGAGTAAAGTCAACATATAATAAATGAATGGTAAATTTGTATATTTACTTAAAAAATTTAATAAGATGACTTGTAAATAGAACAAAATAAAACATTATCTCTATCTTATAAATAGGATCGGAGGAGTACTATATTTTACATATTTATTGTTTTTAATTAATTTGAATTAATAGTTTGTTTTGCATGATACTTTCTTAGGAAAAGGAATGAAGGGATTACTATCAAACACTCTTATCAATTACTTCTTTCATCTTTAATATAAGAATTACTTAGATAAAATTGTCTGAATCAATATTTTAATTTTAACAAATACAAAATTTAAATTAAATTATGTGCCACTTCATAGATTAGATAAAACACTCGAGAGAATGACAAATGTTATGGTCTGCATAGTGTAAATGTATGTTTGAAAAGAACTTCTTTTCAATGATACACGCAAATCAAGACAAAACCATCTTGGAATTCGTAAAAACCATCTCGAAAATCCATAAAAATTATTTCGAAATTCGTAAGTTTTTATTAAATTCTGTAAATTCTTTTCGAAATCTGTAAATTTTTTTCTCTTAACGGATTCCCAAACACATACTAATCATTCTGTTTGGTGCTTTCTTGTTGGCGACACGTTTGGTGGTTTCTTTGCCCGAAAGTGTAATTTTCGTTTGTACGTAGGCATCCTTTTATTTTCTTTTCTTCCCACCGGTTAATTACTTTACCACCTTAATTTCTTCCCTTGGTTGATGTTTTACCTGTTGAAGAGATTGTTGTTTAAGCTATTTTTATTGTAAATTAAAAGGGGTATCGATTATTATTTAAAAAAAAAGCATAGATTAATCATTTAATCAATTAAATATTTTAATAAAAATATCATTTTTACTGCCTTTAAATTTTAACATGTTCAAATGAACATTTCTGATGCATGTTATTTGCTTCTAAATTTTTTATAGAACACAATTATGAAACTTCATCTTCTTTCCAATCATACTGCTACAACCTGGCTAAGAGTAAACTTAATAATGTGGACCAAATTTAGTAATTAATTTGCAGGACAGACACAATGGAAATTTTGGAAAAAATTATTAATTTTATTGATTTTCTTTAAAATATTTCAATTTTTAAAACAAAACCAACAGTTTTAAACACAGCCAATTTACCTAATAAGAAAGGTGTTTTAAGTGTTGTATCTAAAAAAAAAGAGCGTTTTAAGTGTAATTTTTTAAGCCAGGAAAAAGAAATAAAACTAACTATACATTATCATTATTTATTGATTAATTTGATCTTAATTTTAAAATATTAAAATTAACCATCACAATCCTGAAAAAAAAAATCTCATTTCATTTTGCACAGATCAAAATTTATTTTTTTTACTTTTTTAAATTAAGCTAAAATAAACAAAAATGATATTAAGGTAGTTTGAAAATTGCAGATATGATTTTTCATTAAGGTAGTTTGAAAAGTTATAGGATATAGAAGGAACTTTTTTAGCAAATGTATAATTTTGTCATTAATTTTGCTTCCATCTCACACTCCTATTTAAATAAATTACTAATTATTTACTACTTTATCTACCCAATCCGGTTTTTTAGTGAATATTGTCTAATAGCTGGACAGTAAATCCCACTAGTATTTATAGTAAAAATATGAATAAGAAAACCTCGCCAAGGGCCATTGCATGATTTGAGAAAATAAATTGAAAATAAAGAGGTTAAACAGTGATTAAAATTTTAGAATAAGATGTGGAACTAGTCATATCTTTTCTCTCATCCCAAATAGAAGTAATTTCTAACTAAATTACGCATATTACCCTTTTAATTTCTAACAAATCACATTACACTTTTCTTAAAAGGGACCACATGCAATAATAGAGAGAGAGAGAGAGATTGATGAGAGATTTTGGAAGATAATAAATGAGTTTAAGTTTTACATAGATTGATGGAGACATGTACCAACCTTGTCTGGGCTTGATCCATACTTTGCCCAGACTTGCCCAAGTTTGCAATGTTGGATGAGGTTGCTAGGACCTTGAAAAGAAAGACAACATGATATTGTTTAGTTTTTAGAGTAAAGTAGCTTCAAACAAATTATTTCTTAAATCTGACACTGTAATCTTATTTGTGATTCAACTTTGCAATAAATTAAGGCTGTGTTTGGAAAGTCTGTTAGAAGAAAGAAGTTCACAGATTTCAAGGTATTTTACGGATTTCAAGATGGTTTTATGAATTTTGAGATGGTTTTTACAGATTTCAAAATGGTCTTACATTGGAATGTGTGTACCGTTTGGGAAACGGTGTTCTCAAACAAGCACGAAAGCTAATTTAGCACCATAACTTTTTTTTTTTTTTTTGCTCCCCATTAGCACTCCGCACCCAACTAACAGTCATCGCTTTAAGGATCGGTTTTCACAAGTCGATGTCATCATAATCGCTCAATTGCAGAAAGAGATATGTGCTATGAAGAAAGGAGAATTGTGGGTGAGCGAGTGTTTTAGCAAGCTGGATCTAATTTGGAAAGAGCTTATTGAGTTGCGGCCATTGCAGTTCCAAGTGTTCATGTGGTGCCATTGGTAAGATGAGAGACTATATATAGAGAACAAGACTACGCACTGATATTTCTTGGAGGATTGAATCCCAGATATTCTGCAATCAGATTGCACAGAGTATGAATAAGCCAAACATGAATTATCCTTAACTTATAGCTGTGGGATCTCAAATAATCTCGCTTGAACCCAAATAAGGGATTATCCTTAACATGAATTATACCGTCTGGCTAATTTTTATAAAATTCCCAGTAACCATGATTTCCTCCTTCCACCTATTTGTTTGTCTGATTCTCCTTCTACATATATACATATATGTGTGTGTGTGTGTGTGTGTGATTCAATTTTAACTTGGTTTCGATTGCCAAACTAACAAAAATCCTCGACCTGTTATGTCATTTTTCAACCGTTGCTTCATTCTGGACCTTTGACACATGAAAGATGATTGATACAGCTCATGAAGAAGAGGGCTCACAAGAGGTGTTTCTGAAGGCTCAGTACTGCAAGGTATAAGTGAGTTGTGTCAATTTTGTGATAATTGGGAAGCTTAGAAATCTCAACTGCAATAACCTTTCACTAGGATTACCACAATAAAGGGGAAAAATAACTTCTCATATGTGGGTTCAATAGTCAAGGGTTGGATACTTTCATCAAGGGGTGATGGTTCGATTATTGAGATCATTGCGGTGCTTGGATAGACATCTCATATTGGGGTTTAACATATAATTTAATGCCACGTGACCTAAATGGTGCTTGTGTAACTGACATGCAATTGTGTGGTGTGGTCTAACATAGCCTTATCTTTGGTTTGTAAGTGAATCCAACTCCTTATTTAAAATTGTCTCGAAAACAAAACGAGACAAAAATGTGAAGATGAATATAATAAATTTCGATCTATGTCACTCTTTCGAAAGCTAGATAATTAGACCAAATCTTGTTCAGTGTGTCACCAGTCCAAAATGATCATGTATGTATATATATTACATCACAAGATCAAACAAGCTAAAAGCTAGAAGTGGAATATAATATACCAGTTTTCCAAGTAAGCAATGTAGAAGAAGAATTAGTTACTACTGCTACTACTCTGGTTTCTTCACCAGCAGGACAGGGCATTTGGCATTTTGGATACAGTAGTTGCCCACACTTCCTATAAGAGCCCTGCATTATGAGCATGAAGCTGTTAGTACCAAGTTATTTTTAAACATAAAAAAGTTTTGTCTTTCTATGTTTGGATCATCAGAGACATTAGCTTCACTTTTTTTTTGGAACACCACTATAATGTAGATGGAATATGGGATAAGAATTAAAACCTTTTTATTGCTCCTTGCCCTCGCTCCCCCAACACAAGCAAATCAATATTAAGCTTTTCTACTGCATCACATATGGCTGTTCTTGCATCACCTTCCTCTGTACATATCTCTGCATCCACCTGTACTCAAATGGAAAATCTCTTATCATTTTTACCCAAGAGTGTTTGGATTACGTTATTTTAAATGAGTTTACACTACATAGGAGATAAGATATTATAAGAGTTTTATCTAGTGAAAGGTAAAACAACGTTCTTAGAAATTGATTATTTAGTTTGTCAAAGGGGAAATAGTCACTAGAAACAACACTTTTGCTATTCAGACAAAAGAGCTTTCAAGTGTAGACATGGTTCAGATTAACAACAACAACAACAACAATAAAAAAGGTCTATTCTATTACATGGATTCGACTATATGGATCATATCTCTAGATGGATTATTAACAAAAAAATCTCTCCCCATTCCAAAAGATATGTGGCCATTGTTACTCATGCATGATTCAGATTACAAAAAAAAAAAAATAGAGATTCCAAATGCATTTAAAAAAAGAAGAAGAAGAAGAAGGTACCCCTTGACTGGCACATATACTTTTGGCTCTCTCCAAGAGAGCCATTGCAAGCTTTTTCTGATTCTCTTTGTATGAGTTCACAAAATCTGGTCCTGCACGTTTAGCAGCAGAACACAACACAAGTTCATCATCAACAAGAAAGAAACCTAGAAAAAAGCTCAAGTAACAAAGAAAAATAAGAACGCACACACAAAGAAGAATCCCTGAGATATATGAGTGACTTAACTGGCTGAGAAGGGAGAATAGAGGCGAGCCGTGCCGAGGGAAGCTGAAAAAGTGTAGTTGCTATCAACAGCAGGTTGAACCATGAAGAGTATAATGGGGTTGTTTCTTAAGGATTCCTTTAGAGTTTTGAGTGACCAAATGAGAGCATAATAACTGTAATCACTTTCATCTATGGCTACCATCACTTTCTTCCCTTTCTCCCTATTACCATCTTCTCCTGTTATTACCTCTTCTTCCATTTCTGACCTTCCCAAGTTCGATCCCAAGATCTCCACTTGCAAAAGTGTGTTTAAGTGATGGCTTGTGTTATATTTATCTCTTGCTCATATGTGTGGCTTTCATTTGAGTGGTTGGGAAAACAGGAAATTGGATATTTCAGTGCACCTGTCAGTCAAACATCACTGAGGAGCAACAGGGACTTGTTTAAATTCAAGAATGAACCATTAGATCCAAAGAACCAAAACTGTGTTTTGAAAAGTAAATTCATATTACAACTTCATTTACTCGGAGGATGACTAAAAGAAGAACGACCCATTAGACCCAAAGGACCAAAAATGTGAATTTCTGAAAAGTAAATTTATATTGCATCTTCAGGATGACAACAAAGAATGTGAAAATTGAAAAATCCCAAATAAGGTATTTTTCATAAATCCATACCATATCAAGAGTATGAAATAAGCTTATTCAGAATTTTACAATTTTCATATTCTTTTTATGTCATTCTCCCTGTGCTCTTCAGTCTTCACAGGATAACACTATAATGTTCTTTATTATACACAAAGTTAACTAGAGAAAATGGCCTTTGGAAAAACCAAATGAGATAATGAGAGAATGTGTTTTTTCTTTCGGGGATGAGGACAATATAATGTGTTGTTTCCTTTTATTTTTTCTTCTTTTATTTAGAGTTGTATGCACTATCGACCTGAGATTAGAGATGTGTTCGACTCTATGATCCCACACTTAAAGTGAGCTGAGCTAAAAGGCCATGGGCATAAATGTGTTTTTTCAAGGACTGAAACCTGAAATTTGAGCGATGCCAGATCCCTTTGATTTGTTACTTTGAAGTTTTTATTTATGTGGTTGAGATATTTTGAGCAAAAACGGTTCAGATTGTGAAAAGTCATAACTACCGGTCAATCAAAACCAAACAGACAACCATGGAAACACCGAGGACATTCATGGGATCTTATGATGAGAAGCACTATTTTCAATACAACGTGTTCTGTGTGTTTGTGCCTTGGCTTCTGCAAACCATATTCTTCGCAAGTCATTAATACTAGTATTTTTATTTATTTTTCAAACTTCACATTAAGGTAGTAATAGAATTATTAAAGCCATCTTTCATTCTTTTACCGGCATGTACACAGCTTCTTTTTCAACTTGTCTAGAAATACCGAACATTAAAAACCCCATTGTAAGGGACTATCGGACATTAGATATGAGAACATTTTCTGTGAGAATTCAAATTTTGATTTATCATATTGAAAGGGACTATCCCATTTCATTTGATTCCAGCCTCGGTGGTGGTTGAAATGATATGCTGATACAAAAGAG
>JANTPZ010006141.1:30000-38856 GCA_025593235.1 Vachellia pachyceras
AAAGACGCGAAAAGCCTGCACTAATGAAGTTCTACTTTATGATTCTCCATCCCCAAAAATTCAAAATCATTAAGTTACTTAAAATAATAAAACTAAGTGAGAATTGAGGAAAAATCCCCTATTGAAGAATTAATTAGAGAATAAGACATGTTCATTTGCACACATGAAAGTTCAGTTGCATGTATAAAAACTCAGTTGATGCTAATGTAAAAGTTTAGTTGTATATTGTAAAATTGTCGAGAACCTTTCTCCGATTCTCCCTAAAATAAAACGCATAATTAAACTATTCATGAGACATAGTACCATACCGTAGGGTCTCATAAGATAGTGATGCTATCATCTATGTCATGTCTCAAGATCCTATTGGGTATTAAACTAATAGTTTTTTTATGCCAATACAATTAATTATACATAGATAGGGATCGGACATTCATGAAGTACGCAGTCATATGAATATATGATATACCAATTTCTGCAATTTAAAAACTTGACTATAATTTCGGTGGTTGAGGATTGAGTGGAAGCAACACTGTCATCATCCTTATCCAAATCTCCAAACTTTAATCCAACAGTTTCCTTAACTTCACAAATTTGTATGATGCAATGGCCCAAAAGAAGCTCTGTTCATCTGATCCTTGAAAATAAGGTTTTGATCGATAACCCATGAAAATTGGGGAGTGATTTCTGAAATCAAAGGCACGATGATGCAACGTTCTCGACAAAGTGGAAAATCCAACAGGTAAGTCGACACATGAATGCCATGGCCGACACATGATCTTGCGAAAAGGGCTTTCAGCGTAGCCTTTGGGCTGTAAATTCTCAGCCCAGAGATGCTCGTTGATCTTTCATGGTGGGTTTGGCTGGATTTGATTAAAGGAAACTCAATTCAAGTGTTTGATTGGTATAATAATATAATTTAATGCGATCCTGATTATAATCGATTACAACAAATTAAGCAATCCTTGTTGAATAGATTTAACTATGTAATATGAATTACAATTTGTATAAATTAACATTTTTACACTTATACCCTTTACAAATCAACATTTAAACATTTATACTTTTCATTTGTAGCCTTAATAGAGTTAAAAAGTTTATTCAATATTTTTTTATTTTCACAGATAGAATATAAATTTTATTCCATGCTTTTTAATGACATATCAAACAAATATCTTGTTATCATCGTTCTACTCCTATGAATCAATCGGGTTGTTAGCTTCTAACATGGGTTCTTGGATTTTCTTGCTTGTAGGTTGTCCTATTTGCAGTGTATAAAAAAAACTTAATAATCTGTTTAATGTCTTTTGAACTTAACTCACTTAAACTATTTATAAAAAACAAAAAATCGATAAAATATTTGTAAATTTTATTGGTAAGAAGGATACGACACATTTTTATACTCAAAGAAACTACCCGTACTTAAATTTGGGTCTTTTTGCCAATATAATTTTTATGGAAATTCACAATCAGATCCCAAATAGAAGAATAAATGAATAAAAGGTCTCAAAGATTCACAAAATTATCATAAGATCCAAGGAGTAGCTGTTAAGGTTGTTAATGAGAAGGCTGTTAAATAGACAATTTCATTTGGGTAAGATGTCATATGAATACTGGGTCTTTGATCCATACTACAAAAGCTAGGCGAATTTGGGCCGGAAACGGCCCAATAGCCTGCTAAACTTAGGCCCAGGCTCAAACGGTCAAAGCTGAAGAACTGTGTAAAAGTGATATATCAACCGAGTTTGTTCTAATTACATCCTACAGAAAATGACAAATCACGTCATTCACTATGAAAATTTACGTGGAAATTAATAATTATTATTATTATAATAATAATGATAATGATAATAATAAGAGACGCACAAGACTTTCCAAAAATGCGTATAGTTGAATGCATCATGAGTGACATAAGATCGCTTTCAAAATATAGTTATCAATTTGACAATATGTCTGGAGGGAAGCATCATGGTCGTGGATGATAAAGAGATCAGAGCCGTTGATATGATCCACGTGGGTGTCTGGGGTGAGAGTTTGATAATTCCGGTGGCACCAATACTAAGATCTTAACTGTCACCACCATAAAATCCGGCTTTTCTTAGTTTGCCGACGCCCATGAACTCTTCAAGTTCTCTGTATTTTGCCTTCTTTTCAATATCGCCCCTCTCTCTCTCCTTCCTTTGTTTTATTATTGTTCAGTCAAACACGTCTATCCCTCTCTACCCTCTCTCTCTCTAGCCCCCTCTCCAAACACCGTAATCAGCTGGTTTCTGTCTTAATCTTTCATGCCATGCTCTTCCTTCTTGTAATTTAATTAATCATTTTTATTTCTGAATTTTAGGGCGTCGTTTTCACTTTCATATTATCCCACTCAACAGTGTATTTACTCTCTCTCTCTCTCTCTCTCTCTAAATTTTGTTAATATAGTGAAAGAAAGCCATGATTATAAAGAGGCCAGAGCGGCCGACGGCAAGTTGCCCTAGTGGTATAACGTCACCGGAACTGTTCAGACAAGGTTCTGGATTTAAGCCCGACGTTAAGATATTGGTGCACATGCGTGTGCTGTTTAAATTGTATACCAAGAGATCTTAAGAACAACTCTGTTTGAATCTCATATAACACTAAAACTAATACAAATTATAAACCAAACTTGCCCATACCCCTTTTCTATGATCGCATTCTTGTTTCCTCTCAATATAGTGGATTGTGTTTGTGTCAAATGGTTTGTCCACCACAAAAAAAATGATATTTAGCGACGGATTTTGCTATTTTTCATCATTAAAACGGGGATCGTTAATATTTTCTATTGTTAAATGGAAATTTTCTAAAGAAAAACAGTAAATTAACGATGGAATTTTTCGTCGCTAAATAGTATTTAACGTTGTCTGATTCTTTTGCCTTGTACCGGCGGTGATAAATTGTTTTGAGTTTTTTTATATATAGATACATCTTAACTAGTTTCAAGTATTGTTTTATGTATTCACACACAAACTCAAAACCTTATAATTAAGAAGCCAAAATCCAATGTATTATGACCAAGCATGTTGGTGGTCTAAGTTTGATAATAGTGTTGAATTCTTGTGTGTACTTATTTTCCCCCTTTTTTATTACTCGTATTAAATATGCCATATGTTTATATATTTCCTAGATTTCTTAATTCATGAGTCTTCTCATTTTTCTCCCAACATTCGTAGAGACCACGCCCCACGCTTGCTTTTAATTTGGTCACCAATAACATTATAAAGCTATGATTCTATTTATAGGAAAGAGAAAAATTATGTGTGGATGTGTTTTATCCTTCACTTATTGCTATATGACTTTTTTTTAGTATATATTATATTTTTAATAAGAATAAAGTTAAAAATTTGTTAAATTTTAAAATAAAATAATAAGATTTAAGATTTTTATTGATCTATATCAAATTAAATATATGGAAAGTAACTTATAAATAGGATTTAAGTGCTTTGTTGTATTGTTTCACATGTTCATCAACGACAACAAATTATTCACAAAAGGTAGACATTTACCAGCACCTGTAAGAATTCTGCGAGGTCATTAATTAGTGTCTATAGCTGATAATCTTGTAGGTGCTTCCATGGCTATTATTCACATATATCCAATATTTAGGGTCAGTTTGTTTCAAATTAAAGAACAAATAATTTTAATGTCCATGAAACTTAAGTCAATTTACTTGTATTTGTTAGATAAGGTCTCCAACTATACTTGTTATTTTGTCATTGTTAACTTGTTAAAATGCGTATGTGTATTCTAACTTCACATATGAACACTTGCTAATTTTTGTATAAGTTCTTGTATTGTGAATTAGGATTTGTAAATTTTCATATGGATATTTGTTCTTTATGTTATAGTGCTCTTTGTTAAAATTAAAATTTGTAAATTTTTATATGGTTTCTTGTTATTTTATTATTATTAGTTGTTAAAATGAATATGTGCACTTATAAATTTAACCAATGAACTTAAACCATAAAATATAAACAACTTGACATAAATTTTGGAGATAAATTATTTATACTTCTTTATCTTATTTATATTTTAAGATTATAGGCTTGTTTGGAACAACATATTCAAAAGTCAACTGCACGTGCAATAGTATTTTTCCTCCACATATTTACCTCGATCTGCGTAAAAATATTTTTTTACCGTGTTCCAAAATCGGCACTGTATATTCAATATATATATATATTTCAATTAGTTGTTTATCTGAAGAGAAAAAAAATCTTATCCTGAAGCATTTGTAGGGCCTAGAATATTTAGTTATTAGAGCTACATGGAAGGTTATAGGGAGAATAGACTATATATTATATTGTGAGCTACCGAAATATTTTTTTTTTTTGCCAAACCAAGCCCATCATATTGAAAAAAACCGAAATACAAAGTTTAATAAATACCAATACAAACAACCAAAGCTAAAGGAAACAACCTAGATACAGTGCAGAATAACATAAGAAAACAGTACATAATAATATAAGAAAGACACAACAATGAAAAACATAACAATGCAACAATGCAATAGGAACAGACTTTAGAGCCAACAACGAAGAAGGCCTTTGTCTGCAAAGGAGATTGAAGAACCTGAAACAGGTAAGAGCGATTCAATAAAGCTTTGACAAATCAACCAGCTGCCAAATATGCTTCCATGTGAATCCATACAAAGTAATGGTTCCTGACGAAATTCCTTGAAGAGAGAAACTCAAGGACAACAGTGATCATAACAATGGATAGCAAGGCGCTCATATAATAGATGGTAGGATCACCACTTCAGCCCAAAGATGAACAATGATTCCATACACACTGAACATGCAGTGCCAGAATAAGAACAATATAACCAATCACACTGAACAGGCACATGTTAAGCCCACGATGAACAGCATATACAGCCCCACTGAACAGACCCAAGATAGTGATTCTACTTTTACCATCAAACAGCCTAACCTGTGAATTACTAACCACAAACACATCGGCCAACAACCAAGGGGCAGAAACCTCAAACCAACCTGAACTCTTCTTAGCAAAAAATTCAGCAGCCATAATTCTAGCCTTTAACGCTTTCATTTCTTTCCTTTTCACCCTAACCCCACTCCACACCAACTCAGCCAGTCCAGAGACACCAAGAATAATATTCGTCAGATTAATACATGCTCTAATTAGACTGCAATTGCTCCTAATCTCACAATCAAGGCAAAAGAACCTTTCTACATATAGATTCAGCACTTGAATATAATTAACAATGCTTAAAGTTTTGTATCCACCAACATCAACCCCACCACCCATATGAGCCTTCATAAACGACCCACCCTTATGAGGAACTTCAAGAGTGATAGGATAACTTCTTACCTCAGAATCCCTCCTATTCAGAATCGTCTTCTTCGAAGTCCCCTGCTCCACTTTCATTAGAGGCTGTGCCTTTCCATTTTCCCCACCACCCCCTGAGACCACTACTGCGACATCAGCTGCAACCCCCTCCCAAGCTTCGGACGTGGGATTTGAAACAGAGGAGGCAACGGAGAGAGGTAGAATATATAGATCAGAGCTGTTGGGCCACTGTTTCTGCAGCTCCTCAAAACCTTGTAGCTGAGATGGAGTTGGAAATCGGAAGATATTTGTAGAAACAAGGCGAAGAAACCATGGCCCTTAACCGTTTTGATGGCAACACCATTAAGTCGGATCTTGAGTCTACCATGGCAGGGCTTCCCAATTAACGCCTCCCAACCCCCAGGAGCCATCCATCGGAGGTCGCAATCAGCGGCCGTCTCACCGGAGGAGGTATCACAAACCTCGCAGCGACAACCTTCGCCACAATGCTTGTTCTCTTCCGTTATGCTTCTTGAAACCCTGACCCGCGAAAGTCCATTCATTGCGATGCTCTCTAGGAACTCACGAAAGAGAGGAAGAAATTTGATTCTCCAAATATTATTCATTACGCTTTGACCATAATAATCGAAACGTGACAAATCACATAGAATTGTATTTGAAATAAAGAAATTACAATACCATCAATATTAGAAGATTTTGGAGAGAAGAAGATGAGATTAAAAGTGAAAATGGAAGGTTGGATTTAGGTGGCATGGTAAGGATCAGTTTTGCTGAGGGGGAAAAGTATTTGGTGTTGAACACAATTTTGATAAAAATTTATGGATATTTTTACACATTAACACTTCTTTTAATGCTAAAATTAGCAAGATGGGAAATTATATATTCTTAGTTCTTTTAATGCCAATTCACTCCACCTGATACTTCATCTGGTCTCATTTATAAATGGGAAAAGCTAACATGTAATGCTTATTTTTACAAGTTATTAAAAGTGTTTATTCATAATAATTGTGTTGTAAATTGATTTTTTTTCCTAAAATGCACTTGGTACCATAATATTTATTAGAAATATATACATATTCCCAGAGTGCCACTTTATTTATTCTTTTTTCAATGAAAATGTTCATACTTTCTTTGTTATAGATTTCATATCTTATAAATTTCTCTTGATCATTTCTCTCTCCATGATCTATTATAATATATTTGTGAAATTCATAATAAAATATTAAGACATTTCATTGGAGGGAATATAGATAACATGACACTTTGAGTGTACCTAATTATTTTATTGGCAAAAAAAGGTACCTAATTGTTTTTCAATATTTACTCATTTAGTGTTTCTTCAGTTGTTTACTGCGGTGATACAGAGTATCCCGGAGGCGATTTATAGCCCCCTATAAAAGCATGGTTTTGAATCTCACGACTGATGGGAATACTTTGTTAACGAGTAATATGTAAATATTTATATAAATGTCTTTTTTTTCTTGAAAAAAGGTGTAGTTTTAGTCTTGTAAACTCATAGATTAATGCATGTTTGGATTTGATTCCTTCATTTTATAAATATTTTTAGTCCCCTATCCGTAATGTCATTAGTTTTTAATGATGATTTTACGTGTCAATCATTATTAATTTTAATATTAATAAACTTAATGTGTCAATTTTGAGAATATTATATAACTTTTTAAAATTTCAATGCAATTTTTTTGTTAAGATTAGAGGAACAAAAGGTTAATTTTATAAAATTAAAGATATAAATAACATCCACAATTTTGAAGTAGTATTCAATATTTTAAAATAATCTATGATGCATCCATCATTGTATATTAATTTACTATTATCACCCAATATCCTAAAACACCTTTTGATGTATTTATCACCTTAAAGTATTTTTTTAGTTGCACAAAGTATTTTTAAGTTTAGAGTGTTTGTTACTGTTGTAAAAAATATTTGAAGTACAAAATTGCATTAAAAATTACTTTAAGACATTTAGTGCTACTGAAAAATATTTTAGGTTATTAAATACATCAAAAATTAGTTTAATTAAAAATTGAGTAGCATTACTGAAAAACACTTTCAGATACTAGATACAACTTAACCCAAAATTAATTAAGCAAATGCAATAATGTGTGACTTAAAGCACTAAAGACACATTTCTGTCAAAATTTTTAATTAATGAGGGTTTAAAAAGCTTCTACCACCCAATTCAACTTAAATTGTTCATACAAAACAATGATCATAAAGGATAAATTTCCATATGAATATTTTGTTTCAGTTAAGTCAAGGCTATTTAGTCTAACGATGGATCAATTAAATCACAAATTAGGCTAACGGAGTTTGAATCCCACATTATTCGAAATATGTTTAGGGAGAGGCATCATAGTAGTGAAATCTCAATCTAGAGTAGTTAGCAGTGGCGGAGCCGCTTGTTATTCATTGTGGGCAAATGCCCCTACTGAAATTTTTAGGTCATATGTAAATAACTATTAGATTTTTATTTTGAACCCAATGATATTTGAGATTTGAACCCAATCAAATTATTTATACTAACAAATTTGTTGTCATTTGCTTGAAAATAAAAAGTTGCCCCCATTGCTTTAGGGTCCTGGCTCTGCCACTAGTAGTTAGTTGTTTGAACATCTGATAATAAAATTTAGGGAGATTTATTGTAAGGTCTCAAGGAAGGAAGTTATTTATGAAAAGGTCCTAAGATATTATCAATGACAAATCGATGAGCACCATTGACAAGTAGAGCAGCTGCTCTTGACAACTCTTAAATTTAAATAGAGTGTCGCACACGGTATGGCCAAATGGTAAAGAAACAATTGAGAAGCCGAGAAGGAATATCTCCCAGAGAAAAAGGTCTAAAAGGAAATCCAATTTGGACAGTGGCATGTGCCCTTTTTTTTTTTTTTAGCATACCCTGCTCTGCTCTTTTCTCATCATCAAGAAGATTGTGAGTAAATAACTAGACATCCTCCCATTTTGCTTCATTGATGCTTCTCTAGTGACCCATAATAATGATCCTATGAACTATGAACATGTCTCTGTTTCTCTCGAATATTTTCATATCCAAAAATAATATGCATGAATCCCATTTTTCCCTTAAAAAAAAACTACTCAATCCATATATGCTTTATAATATCATCATCCTATCTATATTACTGTTTCATTATGATCGAGTAACTTAACCTGGACAATAAAATAATCACCATAGTACCAAACCCTATCTTCAAAAATTCCATTATAGCCTTACTATAGGCAATAGCACTAGCCCCTAGTTTCCCACTACTACCACTACTAGAAAATCACAAATTAGTGAGGAAAATTAGCGACGATTTTGAAATTCCTCTCTAAATAGTCCAATTAGCGAGGAATTTAGCGAGGAATATTAAATTCCTCTCTAATGTCCAAATTAGCAAGGAAAATTAGCGACGACTTGGATATTCCTCTCTAAAATGCTGAATTAGTGAGGAATTTAGCGAGGAATATTAAATTCCTCTCTAATTTTTCAAATTAGCGAGAAAAATT
>JANTPZ010006142.1:0-38291 GCA_025593235.1 Vachellia pachyceras
CTTTGAAAGGAGATATACCTGTAACAGGGTACACATACTTGTAGATGCTGACACACTCAACTGGAGATTGAACTCAGCTACATTTAAAGAAAAATTGTTAAGAATTCGCTTTTTCTAAATTCCATCAATTCTTAATGGGCTTACTTGACTCATGTTTTAAATACAAGTATGCTGCTATCTTACAGCTGTGCCAGACATTTGACATTTTCTTTCCCTTTGGGCATGTGAATGATGTTTATTTTGTTGATTGTTGTTAACAGGATATAGTGGTCGATGATTTGAAGCTAGCAGAAATTGGTCCTAAGTTTGAACATCACGAGATATTTCCTGCACGAACAAATACAGGTTTGTGTTGGCTATTAATATGATTGAAATGCTATTCTAAACTTTTTAACAGGCTTTTTTCCTCCTGCACTTTTTATTTCCCCCTATCTTTTGTGCCTTTCCGTTGTTTCCTTTTACTTTTTCTGAGGCAGATGGCCATGGTGCTGGTAATAGGAAGTCGCAGGAATAGAAAATGCTGCCGAGCTTATTATGGCTTCTTGATCTTTTACATAATTACATGTACCTCATTCAATTTGTGGGTGCACCACATCTTGGTTTTTAAAAAAAACGAGTTTTTTTTTCATGTGCTGATGACTCCTGGCACAATTCTACAACAAATTTATTTTAATTACAATTTTAGATGATTACGCTAATTTTAAAGAAACCTCCTGAGAATTCAACGCATTCATAGAGATGGAGCATCCCTCTATTATTGAGACTTTCGTGATTGCGGTGAGATCATCACTCTTATTATGTTGCTATTCTTCACCCTAATGATTGGTATGGTCTGTCACGTGATTTCATTTGCAGAATTTGTTCTGATCATCACTTAAAGATGCGTGTTCGGGTGCGTGGAGCAGGTTGGAACGGCTAGAATCTAACCTAATGCATTTGATAAGTACATAGGCATAATTGCTAGTCAGAATCTGGTGAAATGAAAGGTGCGCCTAACTCTTGCATCAGAGGGCTCCTATTTTGATTTCTTCATATGCAGGAGCAACTCTAGCATGTGGAACTGGAGCTTGTGCTCTAGTTGTTGCAGCAGTTCTTGAGGGTCGTGCTAAGAGAGTAAGTATCCTAGTGTAGATTAAGGTCTGCAGTGTTGTGCTAACATTTTCCATAGCTAATCCCGCTCATTGAGCCATTAAAACTTTGGTTTGGGAATTGTGACAGATTTGCAGGGTTGATCTACCCGAAGGGCCATTGGAGATTGAGTGGAGGGAGGAGAATAATCACATGTATTCAACTGGCCCAGCTGAATTAGTTCTTTCCGGATTTATACCCCTTTAATTGCTTGTCCTCGCTGATATTTATGGTTATTGTTGACACCCATCTGGATTTTCCAGCTCTGTATTGTATAAAATGGTTGCATAGTTTACCCTCCCTTTGTATGGTTTTCAGTATTTTCCAGTTCAACTTGGGACGGGTTTATTGTTGTATTATTGCTTTTACCGTTTCCTTATGAAAATAAATTCCTGTCTGCAGATCCTTTTATTTCCACTCTGTTTACTGATTGAAAAGATTGGAGAATGAATTTTGTGGTCGCCTACAACCGTAGGTTAAATTTTTAGGAAATACCAAGCTTTTTTTAATAACGAGATGAAAATTATAAATCGAATACACAGTTGTACGCACGCCATTTTGTGGGGTGCAGAGTGTGAAACTCATTCTTTAAATTTTCTGTATTTTAAAAATTGAAAGGACCAAGGGGAATAGTTCATGGATTTTGTGGTGAGGTATAAATTTTTATTAATCATAAACGTGTTTCACTTATGTTGTTTAGGTCATTTGAATAACTTTCCGAGGTACACTTTAGTAATTGGAATCTGATTATGACAAAATCATGCAAAGTGAAACGGTAAATTGAACTATTTTAAGATATATGTTATACATATTCGGTGAGGTATTTATGAAATGTTTTTTATAATACAGATGATATTTTTGTTGCTTTGATCTGAACTGTTGTCTTTTTTTAGTATTGCTCTACGTAGGAGATTAATCTAGAAAGGTTCAGTCTAAAGTTTCTCATAAAGTTGTTAGAATTAAGACAAGCTTAAAAACTTGAAGGTGAGTGTAACTTTGTAAGTAAATATTCAATCTCCCATAAAGCTAATTTAGCATCCTTTTAATTCAAAAAAAAAAAAGGAAAGAAAGAAAATATACGATCAAAAAGTATCAAAAATTTGGCTGCGGAGCAAAATAGTTGGGCATCAACTAACCACATGCTTATACTAATCATGATATATACACATATATATAGGAATCTGAAGCTCAAAGTGGACATGTATTTGAATGGTTTAAACCTATTTTTTATACCTATATTTATCTTGATTAGGATTTTGGTTTATAAAATTTAAAAGTGATGATTTTAGTTCATCAAGTTTACTCTATCTACAATTGTGAGTTTTTATACTTTTAAAACATCCTTATGCTTTTGAACAATTTTGATTTTGATCCTTTTACTTTAAATTGATTTTTGTTTTAGTCTTTAAACCTAATGGTGTTAACATAACCCATTATGAAATAATAGGGATCAAAACCATTTGCCTAAAAAATACAAAATTAAAGAATAAAAAAGAAATAAGCTTAAAGCCGCATAAGAATTGTAAAGTCATTTCATCATAATTAATGGGGTCAGTAAAATATAAGCAAAATTTACGACGTTAACATCGGGTTTAGATTATTTTAATTTACACAGAGTAAATTTGATCAACCAAAATACTACTTTTAAACTTTACGCATCAAAAATCAAATAAGGGTAAACTATAAGAATAAAAATAGGTTTAACCATATTTAAAACTACTTGTGTACTTCCGTTCCGGGATAAATACAGGATTTTCTTACCTTTTCCAATTTTCTCATTTGATGATTAAAAGCATTCTGTGCATGGTAAAGTGCAATTCCAATTCTAATACTACCTCGGAGACTCTCTTTTTTTATCAAGCACATGTATTATTGTTTCACGTTGGAAATACCAGTCACTTTCAATAGATACCTTGACACCTCCTCTACTTAATAACAATATATTATTCGCCATGTGTAAATTCTTTTTTTTTGTATAAACCATCTGGTATCCTAGGGTCATTGTCCGCCCCAGACTAATTCGGATCCACCGCGAGGAGACCTTACGGTGGTAGCAAGGTACCGATGGGACAACATCTTTAGGTTGCGTTAATTATCGCGGTTGTCACTCTCCAAGATTCGAACCCTCATCCTGAGGAATACTGATAGTAGTCCTTGCCAACTCTACGAAATGCATGCCATGTGTAAATGTGGATTCTCTGTTTTCTGCTGAAATGAAAATGGGCCTAAATAATGAAAGGTCCATTGAGCCCAATATCATGACCCAATAAAAAAGTGAGAGTCGGAGAAGAAAGGTATTCCCCTCGGAGTTTGAAATTTTGAGCGATGGAGGGCCCTACTTTCCTCCCAGTGTCAAGCATCTCCGCGTGACTCCAACGGCTACATCGGCCTACAAATACTCTCAATTAGCCGTTGCCATAGCATCTCACTCTTTTTTTTAACTTTTGAAAATACGCTTCTGAACAGCGAAATTCACCCCCTAAGTAGAACTACGAAAGTCGGGGCAACAATCAGATCGTAAAAGGAGAACTCAAAAACATCTCTTTCCGATCACTCTTTCTCAGATTATCGGGTCTTCCGTGTATATTCCCAGCCAAGAGCACTGTATGTTTTTTCTTTTGTCTATCACCTTACTTCATGTATGGGTTCATTGGTTGGTGAGAAATTTGAGCTTTCAATTCAATCTCGGGATTTCCATGGTCGTTCAATCTGAGATGTTCAATTTGCATTTGAGTTTTGCCATGTCGGACGGAGATAATCGTTTTTATGACAATATGCTGATGGGGGCCCCTTTTTTACGCAGGCTGTTGTAAAAGAGAAAAATGGTGTCAGTAACGCCTGATCAATCTAAGAAGGTGGGGTTGGGACTTTCAGCATCTCCATCTCCATTTCTCACTCCACGTCCAGAGCGGCGACGCCCCGATTCAAGAGGCTCTGACTGGAACCCGAATCGTCCGGACAGGGATAAAGAGGCTAATGTGCAAGTTTTGCTTAGATGCAGGTGACTAATTGCGTTTCTCGCTCTTTTGATCCTTGCACATGCTTAAACTTCTGGAAGACTTACATTGTGAATCTGTTTTCCCTTCTCTTCATGAACTGATCTTCATTCTTTATCTGAGAGCATTAATTTACAGTTTGAGCTGCGAAAAAAATGATAAATTGAACAGTTGAGCTACAAGTGTGACAGGCTTGTAAAATTATTCTAGTATATTTAATATTGTGTATATTATTTGTAATCGAGGATATTTGGTGTGCATGTTAATTGGGTTTGATGAGAAATCTGGATGTTCAATCTTTAATTTTCTAATATCAGGCCATTAAGCGAGGATGAACTAAGGTTGAACGTTCCCGGCATGGTGTCATGTAATGAGCATAAAAGAGAAGTCACCGTTACACAAACTCTAGCTAACAAGCAAATAGATAGAGTTTTTGCCTTCGACAAGGTATACTTTTTTACCTTTCGATGCTATCTTGCTCTATAATCCTAGTCTGCTAAGTAGTAATTTCACTCGACCTCAAGTTAATATTTACTTTTTTGTGTTGGTAAGGTCTTTGGGCCCAAAGCACAGCAAAGATCTATATATGACCAAGCAATTGCCCCAATTGTGAATGAAGTCCTTGATGGTTTCAATTGCACTATCTTTGCCTATGGCCAAACAGGCACTGGTAAAACTTATACTATGGAGGGTGGGATGAGAAGCAAGGTACTTATTTATTATCCATCACACTTCTATTTTCTGTTATTATGTTTATATATCTTTCTATAACTGCCGGTAAGTCATTTGTCATGATTGATACATAGGGTGGAGATTTACCAGTCGAGGCTGGTGTTATTCCTAGGGCAGTTCGCCAAATTTTTGATATGTTGGAGGCACAGAATGCTGACTATACCATGAAAGTGACATTGCTTGAACTTTACAATGAAGAAATTACCGATTTATTGGCCCCTGAAGACAATTCAAGGTCTGTAGAAGAAAAACAAAAGAAACCCCCTACTCTTATGGAAGATGGTAAGGGCTGTGTGGTTGTGAGAGGTCTAGAAGAAGAATCCGTGTATGGAGTAAATGAAATTTATGCCCTATTGGAACGTGGGGCATCAAAAAGGCGCACAGCAGATACATTGCTTAACAAGCGAAGCAGGTGGATTTCCTTTTTATTTACCGTAGTTTTTGAGGAATTAGATGCCATTTTTGTCATCTAATCGTGTTATTTTGGTGCAGCCGATCACATTCAGTATTAACAATTACCATCTATGTGAAAGAAGCAGTCATTGGTGGTGAGGAATTGATTAAATGTGGCAAGCTAAATCTTGTTGATTTGGCTGGTTCAGAAAATATATTGCGTTCTGGAGCACGTGAGGTAAAAACAAAGTTCCATTTAATTTGTGATCATTCATTAATTGCATGTTCATCAACAAGCAAAAGTATCATGTTCAATTGGACATCTAATCCCATTAAGTCTGCACATCTTTTTTTCCCTTTTTTTGTGGTTTTGACAAGCATAATGAGATTCTGGGTTTAGTTACAACTCATGTGATGTAGGAAGGAATTGAAAAGGGTGCAAATGGATTTCCCTCCTAAGGAGTATTCATGACAATAGTTTCCACCCATTTTTTTTTATTGAGAACTAATTTAAGCTTGTAACAATTCTGTATATTAACAATTGTCAATTGTGTGCAGGGTCGTGCAAGAGAAGCAGGGGAGATAAACAAGAGCTTGCTTACCCTTGGACGGGTCATAAATGCACTTGTGGAGCATTCCGCTCATGTGCCTTATAGGTTCACCCAAATATCGTATTCAACCATAATGCATACATTTAGGTCTTGATGTGTCCCTTAATATTCATGCCATTGTGTGTTTGGTTACAGGGATAGCAAGCTTACAAGGATTTTAAGAGACTCCTTAGGAGGGAAAACAAAAACATGCATAATTGCTACTATTTCGCCATCTGCTTATTGTTTGGAAGAAACATTAAGTACACTGGATTATGCTAGTCGTGCCAAGAACATAAAGAATAGGCCCGAGGTTAGTTTCAACTGTTGCGGTCTCATGGATTTCTAACTGCAGTTATTTTCCTTCGACATGATGATGGAAGATCATTTTATTATTAACAGGCTAACCAAAAGTTTTCGAAGGCTGTTTTACTGAAGGACTTGTACATGGAAATTGAGAGGATGAAAGAAGGTCTATCATTCACCATGATTTTCTGAATTTTTTGGGATATAGAAGGATGATCTTAAATAAAAGCTCACGTCATTGTGTAACTGGATATGAAATGCAGATGTTCGAGCAGCAAGAGAAAGGAATGGTGTATATGTTCCTCATGAGAGATTTGTCAGGGAGGAAGCAGAAAAGAAGGTAGTTAATTTGTGTTTCAACATTGAAGTTTTTAATCTTAAACTAGCTTACTACATATTATTAAATCATGGTACTAAACAACAGAACAAGGATCTCAAATCATAACACTGCTCACAAGTCAAATTGACTAGCAAAAACTATCAGATTGTAGGGGTATATCTCAGTCAGAATTTAAATTTTATCTTGAGAGTTTCATTGAGGATTGTAATGCATCATTCATATAGAAGACGGTCGAGCAACCTGAATTTTAAGGGAAATTGCAACTTTGTGGATTACAGGACTAACTAATAACTAATTATGAAATGACCAGTCAACTTTCTCATTGTTCTTGAGTCAAAGATACATGTGGTTGCTCATAGCTTAAATAATTTGATTTAACGATAAACTGCAGGCCAGAAATGAGAAGATAGAACAATTGGAGAATGACCTCAGTCTTAATGAGAAGGTATTCTTGGATGCCATGATTACATATTCTCTCTATCTTCATTGGCACTCAGCACATGTTGCCTATTATAGCCATTCCCCCATATATCTTGCAGGAAGCGGACAAGTTCCGGGAGCTCTACAAAAGTGAACAAGAAGAGAAACTTGATTTGGAATGTGAGCTTAAGGAATGCAAGGTATTAAGTGGAACTTTTTCTTTCGTGTTTTTAACCACTCACAAACATTGGTCTCAATCAAATTACTCTGCTAGGTAAATTTGGAGAAAACAAGCAATGCTTTGCATGATCTCCAAGAGAATTACAGTCAAGTAGTGTCAACTCTGAAAGAGAAAGAGTGCGCAATTTTCAAGTTATTGAATTCAGGTGAGTTCTTGGTGGCACTCAACAAGGAAACTCTTATACTGAGTTTGTTAAATTTTAAATTTCTCAATTTATATGATTTGAATTCTTCCATGAGAAAACAGAAAATTGTTTAATTGAGCGTGCAAAGGAGTTGTGTACAGACCTGCAGAATGCCTCAGATGATATTGGTTCACTGTCCCTAAAGTTGGGTATGGAAATTTTATCCCTTGATTTTTTTCGCATTCGCACTTTACATGATCTTGGCTTTAGTCTAATTTTTTGAGGATTTCATCCTCGCAGATAAGAAAACCAAGATGGAGGCTGAAAATCAGACAATACTCTTGAATTTTGGTTCTCTACTGAACCAGAGATTAGGAGACCTACATAAGACGATCATGGGGTCAATTTCTCAACAACAGGAACAATTAAGATGCATGGAAGACCATGCCATTTCCCATCTTACAAGTAAAAGTGAAGTAAGAAAAAAGATGAAAATTTGCTTCACTCATTATTTAGTTCTGTTCTGTTCTTTTCACCCTAATAATAATCTATTGACAATAATTTTCTGCAGGCAGCTCAAGCATTAGAAACAAGGATCAAGAAAATGACTGACATATATACTTCAGGAATAGGAGTCCTGAAGGAGCTAGCCAACACATTTCATGTAAAAGTTTCATCTGATATGGAGCAGATCCAATCTAAAGTGTCGTCACAGACATTGGCTGCTGAGAGTGTAAGAAATCACTGTTGTACTGAAGTTTACCAATAATTGGACACCGGCAATCAAAACAATATATTATTTATATTCCAAGATTGATTATGCTGTGCCCTTTTTCAGTTTCTTACCACTGCTGTGCTCGAGGCTAAGGATGTTATATGCAGCATCCAGAATTCTGTTGATGAGCAAAAACATTTGTTAGAATTCTTCATTCAACAACAACACGAGGTAGGTTTCATTTATACCCAGAATTCTCTTTTTTGGGTGTGTTGTGTTTTGGCAAAGTTATTTGGACATGATATTGAACTACTGCTAAAACAAGTAAGTTCATCCAAAACGTAGGGATTGAAGCAGAGTCTGACTTCAGCACACATGATTTCGGAGGCAACTTTGATCTTCTTCGATGACATTCATCAGCATTCTTCAAGAGTGGTGAAAATTATCGAAGAAACACAAAATGAGAGGACCGACCAATTAGCTAACTTTGAGCAGTTGTTCAAGGTAAGCAAAATTTGAACTTCTTGTCTGCTTACGCAAGTCCTGTACGACTCAGTAAGTCTCATTTTGTTTCTTTAACCTTAAACAGGAAGAGGCTGCTAGAGAGGAAGAGCAGGCCTTAGAAAAAATCGCAGCAATAATAGCAGCCTTAACATCTAAGAGAACTGCTATGGTGAGTTGACAATTGTTCTTTTCCCTTTTCCTTTCTTTTTTTAATTTTTATTTTCTTATTTTTGAATTACCTATGTTTAGGTCTCAGAGGCTTCCAGAAAGATGCAAGACGCAAGCATGAAAGAATCCGAGAGATTAAAGCTTGAGATGTACAGCATGCAGCAAGTTTCAGAAGATGCTACAGAGGAAGTTGGTAAATATGTAGAGAATGTAAAAAGTCATTTCACGGTACAATCGAGATCTGCAAGTGATTCTAAAGTGTTAATGGAGGATTGTCTCCATGATTGGTTAGTTTTCGTTTTCATTTCTTGCTCTTTATTTCTTCCTTATCTTCTCCCTCCTCATCATCTTTCTTTCCTGTCTTGCATATGTTTCTTCAATTGCGTATTTCTATGTACTGATGATGTCCTTCACTAGTTGGATGGGGTATAAGCATTGAACAGTGGCAATGCTAATATGCACCAATTAATTTAATCTGTCTTGTGTCCTTTCACATTGCTTTTGATTCATCTCAATGGCAAGATTTTTATTTTTGTCTTTTTTGTGTATGGATTTGTACTCAATTCTCATGGTATATGCCAGCTCAAAGAGAGTGTACCATGCAAGGGAGCAGTGGGAAAATGCGCAGACGTCCTTGAACAATCTCAACAAGAACAATCTTGCAGAGATAGAAAAAACAGTAAAGTTAGTTTCTGTTTGCTGGTGTAGCAGATTTTCCTAATATTTTTGGATTTTCCTAAACTTTCGCTTTGACATATTTGACAGGGAAAATATAAACTCAAATCACGGTTTGAATCAAGAATTTGTGTCTGCATCGTCATGTATGGATTCAGATTATGATGTGGGAACCCGCACCTTGGTAGAAACTGTGAATGGTAACTTAAAGTTCTCACATCAATATTGTGCATCTTTCTTCTTGTTACACTCGTCATACGAACTCTCATGAGAAAAACAAACTTGGGCACTTTGCAGATTCACTAATGTTGGACCGTGAGAACAAGAAGGAAATTGATACTATGACTACACGGTGGTCGGAGCAGCTCCGTTCTGTACAAGCCAAGCATGGTGAAAGCATATCTAGCATCCAAACCCAAGCAGAAAAATGCCTTGAAAATGATTACTTGGTATGGAATTTCTGCAATACCCTTAGCATACATATATCACATTGTGAAAATGGGCTAAGTTTGTTGTTTTGGGAACAGGTTGATGAGCACACGGATCTAACACCAAAGAGACGAGTTATCGCAGTGCCCAGCCATGCATCTATCGAGGAGATGAGGACACAAATCACTGAAGAAGAAAACTTCTCAGAGAAGAGATCCAAATGGGTCCAAGCAGCCGAGTCCAAGATTCCGCTTCTAATAGTAGCATCTCCAAATCGAACTCCTTTTGCAGAAGTCAATTGACTTTTGCCTCCAGAGTTAGCTCTGGGGGGATAAAGAAGCTCATCAACTGATGAGCCAAGCCAGCCCCAGTCCTTCCTCTTTTTCCGTGTAATGTTGTTTACAACGTAAAAAATGAGCCGATTGGATCTTCCCAGAACCCAGGAAACGTTTTAGGTAATCTGTATTAGCGTAGCGTATTCTTCGTTCTTATTTGAATTTTCTCCACTAGAATCCTAGATTCCCAGGAAACTTTTTAGGTAATCCGTGTTAGCGTAGCGTATTCTTCATTCTTATTTGAATTTTCTCCACTAGAATGCTAGATTACATACATGTTTGTGGAACGGAAGGCAAGCCCTTCCGACGAGACGAAGTTGCTTGGGGCCCTTTCTATATGAAATATATATGTTACGAAAATAGAATCCGGTACTTTTCTACTGTCGGTTGTCCCCAAGTCTAGAAGTAAAGGAAGCTGCTTGCGGGGCAGGTTGCTTCACTCGGTGGCTATCTGTATGCTGTATCCACGCGCCTTGGAAAAGACAATTTAGTATTCACATTCCATAAGCAATTATGTAAGCAGGGCTTTTTCGTCATTAAGAAAATTACGGTCAAAGTTCTTCACCCCGTCGCCCAACCGTCAATCTCTCTCTATATATACCATCCACACGCTCTCTAGTTTCACATCCCATCTCATAACATTCTTCTTCTTCAACACTTCTCGTTGCTCCTCTCGTTCCATGAAAAGACAGATACAAAGCCAAAGCACAGAGAGCTTGGATCTGGCAATCTCTCTAATGCTTCTCTCTCAGCCAGCACCACCTCACAGGTCTTTGTTACCTCAAGAATTCGAATGCAAAACCTGCAACCGCAAGTTCTCGTCGTTTCAGGCGCTGGGAGGTCACAGAGCCAGCCACAAGAAGCCCAAGCTTGATTCCCAAGTACTAGGGCTAGAGAAGCCTAATCCGGAGAAATCGTTGCACGAGTGCTCTATTTGTGGCCAGCGATTCTCTCTGGGACAAGCGCTGGGCGGCCACATGAGAAAGCACAGGGCAGCCATGAACGAAGCATCCCCCTCCATTAATGAGCTTGTTCCTGCCGATGTCCCTGTTCTCAAACGATCTGGCAGCAGCAAGAGGGTTATGTGCTTGGACTTGAACTTAACCCCTCTCGAGAACGACTTGAAGTTGCTTTTTGGAAACAAGGCTCCTTCCGTTAATCTCTCCTTGTGCTGATTAGCTTCTTTACCTAGTTTTAGAACATTCTTTCATTCTTCTTACTTTTTTTTTTATGTAAACTAGGAATAGGATGCTTTGTCCTTCATATGGGTTTTTTTTCTTCCATCATTGTTTATTCGTAACTATTATCGTTGTGCACAATATTGATTCGACTTGTTCTGTACGTAGCACATTAATTTGTAAATTACTACAAGACTTAGCTTTTTATTAAGATTTGGAATACTTGTATCACCACCAAAACTTCTGCCACTAAAACTCCCAAACGAACTATGTGTGGATTGGCTCATAGGCATTAAGATGCATGATTCTATTTGGAATCAAATCGTGATTAAAATCGTTCGCCTTTCCCGCTGCTTTCAAGCACGTAATGAAGACATGGAGACTTGAAAAGTAAAATATATATTCTACCACCTTCCATCTGTATTTATTTATTGTTTAAATTAACGGGCATGGATTAAGAAATCTTTCATTAAGGTAAAATAGGGCAAATTTTCAAATAAATACTGCCATCATTTGCAGAACCCGATTCAATACACTAATTTAACTGATTCCAAATTTCCAAGTTAGTACAAAAGCACCCATTCTTCATTTGTAAATGTTACACTTTTTTAATAACAGTACCCTTAATTTTAAAAAAAAAAATGGACCTTAGCTAGGCACCGGAGCTCTGGTGTCGGCAGCTAACTTGGTTTTTCCCCCGCTCAAAAAGGCATATAACTATTAAGCCACTAAAACATATTGATAAATTAATAAATAATAGCATATAAGATAGGTATCAAATTTTAGTAATTCCAACGAGTTATTTACAATAAATATTTGGCGATTGATTCCAGCGAAATAATTATTCACCTTATTAACAAATTCCGAATCCGTTCTCTTGGACTAATTTAACATTAGTGAAATTCAGTATATTGGTTTGGGTTTTCAAAACAATGGAGGTATTTAGAATTTTTCCTATGAAGATCGTGAGAACCAATAAAAATAAATATATGCAATCAAAAGTGACATTATTGATGTGAGCGTGGGAGAGATATTATTAATGTGAAAGAGGTCAGCGTTAGGAATACCCTCCGTCAAAAGTCAAAGATATTGATCTCTGTAACTTACGCGACGGAGCGTGTTTTAAAATGGCTACATTTCATGGCTCAAATCTTTCATTCCTCACTCTTCCCTATCTATTTTTACCTTTTTTTATATAGCACTTCAAAGTACTATTGTCGTCTTCTTTAAAAGAACATTATGATCACCATTGATAATGTGAAACTGTTTTACCAAAACAAGAAATTGAAATTGTGTGTGTATACATATACACACTGTTAGGTCATTTAAGTTTACATTAGTTTCGATCCTTTAAATTAAAAAAAACACTTTTAATCCTATATTACTAATGCTGTTAGTTTTACTTAAAGGTCATTATGTAATTAAATAATGGTAAAATACTATTAAACTTTAAGATATAAAAAGGTGTAATAAATAATTAATATTTAAGTATAACTTGATATCATTTAATTGTATAATAATGATTAAATTACCATTTTTCATTAAATAAATCTAACGGTATTAATGATAAATAATTAAAGGTATATTTTTTAAATTTAAAGGATTAAATTTAAAAATGATACAGACTTACATCACGAAACTTAAGCTTTATAACTGTGTGTATATAAAAGAGTGGAGAGGTGTGTGCACGAAGTTACAAACGTTGAATTCGTAGCCGCTGCGAGCAACAATACCTTTCTTCACTCACACCAATAGTTAGAGGAAAATTTATTGAAAAGTTCCAAATAAAAAATTTATTTAATGAATGTTTCAATTTTAAAAATATTTATTAAAAGGTCCATTAACAACATGAGGTGTTATCAATACAACGCATAATGTTATCAGTGTATAGAGCTTCATGTTGTCAATGGACTTTTTGATAAATATTTTTAAAATTAGGACCATTCATTAAATAAATTTCTTATTTGGGAACTCCCAATAAATTTCTCATGATATAATTAATTGTATGAGGCAATGGCCAAGTTGATTGCTTGCCCCTTTCTTGATTGGTTCCTTTTGCGTGTCCCTTTTGAAACAAATTTGGCATTTTTTGTGAGTAAAGCAATTACGTCAGCCCGCCGTGGCATTGGTTTTGGGGGCATTCTTGTAATTTACGAAGGGGGTCAATAAAGGACTTCGGACTTCAATCAAAACCGGACAAAGCCTAGTTGACCACGTTTACCATTAAATTATTAATTCCAATTTCCAAGTACTAACATACTCCCCTTCTTCACATTTTTTTTTGTTTCAAACACTGTTTAATTCTTATTAAAGTGCGCAAATAAAATTGCAGGAAAAAAACACGATCTGAGTAAGTATAAAAAAAAGTTTTATTATTTATCAGTTGTAAAATAATGCGAACATTAAACCAAATTTCATTTCTTTAATATATTTGTTCGAATGAAATGTGGCGTAATAAATTTGAAGCTGACTGATTAAAGAGAATGAACATTCTGGAGAGTTGACATGTCGTTGGCCGAATAGAAGAAGAAGAAGAAGAAGAAGAAGAAGAAGAAGAAGAAGAAGAAGAAGAAGAGGGAGGGTGGGTGGATGGGTGGGTGGAAATATTATATAATTAATGGAGTCGCCAGCATTTTTATATTCCATCTCATTCAATCACAACATATACACACAGTATACATATGCATTCTAAATTAGTTGATTGTTATTTTTAAGATTGGAAGGAGCATATGCTTGTTGCAACACCTATTTTTGCCTCATAGGGAGTTGATGCTACAATTTGTGTTTGAAAATCTATTGGAAGAAATAAGTTTACCGATTCCGAGATGATTTTACAAATTTTGTTATGTTTTTTTTACGGATTTTAAAATATTTTTTGTCTTTACTTACGTGCGCCGTTGTTGAAAAAAATTTCCGAAACATGTACAAATTGTTTTGTAATAGAAAGCTCAATTAACTTTATAAAGTAGAGTAAAGAATTCAAATAAACTGCTTTAGATTACATGTATATATTTTAAAATACTTATTTATATCATTAAATTATTTATTAATTTATGGGTTAGGTATATTAGTTTGAGAGAAAAATCTTAATATAACAATTCATTTAACTTCTTTAATCCGTTAAAAAATTAATTAGGATTTATATTGATGACAGAAGAAGCTATTCTTTTTTGGGAGGGTGTGAAGTGTTATCTAAAAATATTATTAAATATGAGTGTGTGTTTTCTTGAAAAAAAGGGAACTTTTGTTCGATGCGTGTGTTGTTTACGTATGCAGCTATTTTCTCCACTCAGATCTAAAATGGTCAAATCCATTTTGAATCTTATAGTTTACTTTGATTTAGGTTTTAATCTCTAACATTCAAAAGTGATCATTTTCATCCATCAAGTTTATTGTGTCTAAAATTGTTTGTCCCTATAATTTTAAAAGGTCCCCATACATTTGAATGGTATTGATTAACATCGTTAAATATCTAACTCCTTATAAAATTAGATGGCCAAAACCAAGAAAAATAAAAAATACAAGATTAAAAAATAAAAAAAGAAGCTTAAATTTATAAAGACATGTCATACAATAACTGTTTCCATATTATCTTATCTAATTGTTAAACTATTTTACCATAACTAACAGAGTCATTAAAACAAAAACAAAATTTAAGGTATTAACATCTTGAGTTTAAGTTTTTTTAAAACTACAGAGACTAATAATTTAAGACAATGTGAATTCGAGGGACTAAAATTTAAATCAAGATAAATCATAAAGACCAAAAGTAAGTTTAATGTAATTTTAAAAATCGTGTGTTTGGGAATTCGGTTGGGAGAAAATGGTTTACAGATTCCGAGGTATTTTACAAAATTCAAGATGGTTTTAATATATTTCAAGATGATTTTTACAGATTTTGAGATGGTTTTGCATTGACTTGTGTGTGCTTGGGAAACGGTGTTCCCAAACAAGCACATATAACGTGTATTCATCCAACGAGTTTGAATGAATGAAAAACTTTCTAGAACTTTCTGATCGAATTTTAAAATTATTAGTAACATGGGAACCCAAAGTCAGTCTAATCTTTAAAAAAAAAACAGTCCACTCCGAATTTTATATCCAATACTAATGTGTTAAGTATTACGTATGGCATACGTGTATATATGCATGTGCACATTTGAATTATTCGATGATTCATGCGTGACGTTTCACACTCATCAACTGTTTGATCCAAGAGACACTGCTACGTGTGCTACTAGTCAACGTGACATTTTCTTATTTCATGTGCCAATCAACTACTCGAAATATTAAACGCAGCCAGATATAAAAATATTCACTAGATCCCATCATAGTATATCTGAATCAGAATTGATGTTGTTAGCCAAATAAATTGACTTCGTCCATAGCTCTGTGTGTGTGTGTGTGTGAATCCTCGTTTGAAAACATTGTAGTAAAATATGTAATATGGATAATCCTATGACGTGCGTTCAAATATGGTTGGTTTACACGTGGAATGTATTAGGACCAAGTTTAGTATGGCCCCGCTGGAGCCTCTCTGAAATTATTAAATTATTACCACCGACGAGATGAGTAGGCACATGGTTTTGTAGTCTTAAATGATGATATAACTAACATGAATCATTGTTCCTTAATTATATAGAGAACAAAAATGATTCAGAGTATGAGTGTCAAGCTTGACCTTCTCCCTATGTCTGGAATGCATGTTATTAATATTGATTGGCTTGAGATTAACATGCTAAGTAGCAAACAAGAATGTTTCGCTACATACATACATTCTACCAAAATTGACTTGAATGAAAACCAAATACTACACGTTACATTCTACCGTAATTATAAGAGCCATTCGATTCCTTTAGAAAAATTAAGAAAGACAGATACATTATTTTAATGTATTTATATTTATTATTTTTTAAACCAATTTATCTAATTTTTAAACTAATACATAATTCAATGATACATATGAATAGGCCGTGTTTACCACAGCCTTATAAAAGCAAATTCAAGCAAATTGAGATAACTCCTTTTACACAATTACCGTCTAAATTGTGAATCACATTCTGAAAATAATTTTTACCATTAATCCATAAATATTTTAAAGTAATTTGATTCCCATTTAAATGAGTCATAGAAACTAATTTTTTAAGTTGATTTATAGTTTACAAGGAAAGTATATAACAGTAATTTAATCTTGACTTGTATGAACATACTTTTATAATATTGTCATAAAGAAACACTTGGTCAATTTCTTAATCTCACTAAGAAAAAGTCAACCGATGCCAAGCATAGGAGGCATCGGATATGTATTGAAAAATATTGACTCTAGTGACGAAGTAATAAAGTTGTGTAATTTCGCTAAGTTCTTAATCTCCTGCCGCCGCCGCCGCCTTAATTACTGCATGCGTTTTCACATTTTTGAAAACACGCGGTCGCCTGTATGAGTAACGCGCCCCGCAGTTTGATTGCGGAAATTTAAATGGGATTGAATTCAGTTAAATTTGATCTCATGTTACACGCAGGTTGAAAGAAAATCCCTCTTATATACTTACTTTAAAATCTGTAAAAATCTGCTCCCAACGAATTCTCAAATCTTTCGTACGTTACACGGATGCATGTATCTAATTTTATTAAAAGATATAATTAAGGTAGCTTCATAGTAATTTATTTAAGCACAGCTCTCTAGTTTCATTGTTATTTATTGATGAACATTAAGAGAGCCATGAATAGACTCGTAACTTGAATTTGCGTTTTGTCTTGAGAAGTGGCCATAACGGGCAAGAGAAGGTAAGAGCCAGTGCAGGGAATTGCGGTAATCTACTTCTTTATACTGCACTTCTTCATTAATTAATGACTTGTAATAATCCCATCATGTTATATACCCATACTTCATTCCGTCATTAATTATCACCAGAGTTAGGTTCCACGTCTGTGGTTGGAAAATCCGTTAGGAGTAAAGAATTACGGTTTTCGAGGTGGTTTTACATATTTTTAAAATAGTTTTTATAGATTTTAAAATGGTTTTATCTTGACTTATGTATACTGTTGGAGAAAATGAGTTTCCAAACAAAAGGCAACATCCAATTCAATTGTAGCTAAAAACATTACCGCCATCATGCGTTCCCATGAAACACGGGGTAAGAATGGTTGAAAATTTATACAGGAGAACGAGTTCAATTGTTATTTTTTTCCCGTTTTTAACTTGGCAAACAAACAAATTGTGCCTATAATCCTCTCATCTTCTTTATTGTCTTTTTTCCGCTTTTCTCAAATGTTGGCTCTACAAAAGACTACAAACAACTTATTTACTACTAATTTGTTGTTTACAGGGGAAGAAAAGGAAAACTGCATTTCTCAAATAAAATGGTGAAGTAGTGGTAAGTTGATTGTTTGCTACCTTTCGATAAAATGAAATGTTATAATTATTAAAAAAAATAAGATAAGAGAGTAATAAAGAAGATGAGAGGTTGACTTCCAAACGAATTGGTGGGAAGTGCGAATACACGGCACTGCCAATATTGAAACAGGAATTTTCTTTCCAGTTTCTAGAACACTTGTTTCGGCCATTCACATTTATGCATGTACGCGTATATGATCCCAAGGAACGATAGGTTACGACGTGCATACGCGTTTTCTTGGCGCAAAACCTATATGCGCGTTTTGGGCAGACTTTCTTGGGCCCTGTACATGCAATACATAGAATGTGTAATGGGCCGGGACTGGCCTGCTTTTACTTGGGTCAATACAAGAGGGAGCCAATTATTGGGCCCAGTATCAAAAGCCTCTAAACTGGCCTGGCTTTATTTATAAAAAATAGAAAGCTCTATCTTACCTCAACAGGGAAAGATTCATATAGAAAAAGATGGAAGCAAAGCGAGGGTTTGAACTAAGAAGAACCAGTCACTGTCGCAACATGGTTGCACACTCTCTCACCTACGACCAAAAGGAAAGGGCAGAGAATCTGAGATTCAAATAGTTGTCCCTGTCACGATGCTTCAATGAATGCGACTCGAGCACCTTAATTCCCAACAAGCACACGCATGTGTGTGTCACTGCTGCTACATGAATAGATTCCATTCCACCAACATGGAAAATAACGTCATTGATAACTGTGTGCATGTAATTGCTTCCTGTTTATGTAATTAAAAATGACAACATGCTCAGTTGTTATTATTGTTGTTATATTAATTAAGGCTGATTGCCGACGGTTATGTACAGTATTTATATAACGCACCTTGTGCATCGGCCCTGACGCAGGCAATAGGAATTATATTAAGGAATCTATCACATGCAATCAGACCTACCTTCAAGAACGTTCCATTATGTATAAATATATATATCACTCAGGAAATAATCATAGGTTTGACCTACTAGTTTCTTTTCTTCTTTTGCGAACAAAAAGGGTAAAACGCCTAGCAAACTAGTCAGCAAAGGTTCCACCATTCCACTTACTGGATATTGCTTAGTGATCAGTTTACCATGCAATAGTAACCACGTAAATACTCGGATTCTTTCAGTAGTCTTGAGTTTCCACGTTGCTGTCCAGTATGTACATCCAGGTACTGTGCTTCCTCTCTTGAGTTAGGTGTATGTTTTTGCGGTTGGAAACTGACCATTGCTTGTAAGATTCCATTGCGGTTCCCCTTCAAAGTTGCGAGTCTGATTGTTTTGCTGAAAGAACTCCTCTTGCTTTAGCATTCCTCTCATATTTATGTTTAAGTACCTGCACACATAACGATCGTATGGTGTTCATCATAGGAGGGGAGAATGGTGAACACTCGAAAGACTAATTCTACACCCGTTCCTGGTCAAAATGGTCCTCCTCGTCAATATGACAACGCGATCTTGTTAGAGTTGCGGGATCTCATTCTAGACCTCAATCAAACAGTAAAAAAGCATGACAATGAATTAGCAGAGCTGAGAGGTAACAGTGATGGACATGAGAAGACTCCTAGTGATCACCAATCAAAAGGTGGCTGCCGAAAAGACACTAAATCCACAGGTGGCAGCAGTTCTCAAGTTCAGCCCCATACCACATCCATTGCTGAGGTTTGGGCTAGCTTCAGGAAATTTAACCCTCCGATGTTCGAGGGGAAGCTGGATGCAGTTGAAGCACTAGAATGGTTGAAAAGGCTTGAAAAGATTTTTAAAGTTATGGAAATCAGCTATAAGCAGAAAGTTATAGTTGCCGAGCAGCTGTTGCATAAAGCAACCCAGGAATGGTGGGAAAGCACCAAGTTGGATGACATTGAAATTACTTGGGACGAGTTCAAGGAGAAGTTTGAGCAGTATTACTTCCCTAATTCTATTAGAGTGGCGAAGCAGACTGAGTTTCTCACTTTTAAGCAAGATAATTTGCACGAAGATGAGTTTATTTCTCGCTTTTTGGAGTTGTCCAAGTTTTGCAAGTATTCTTAAAGAAACTCCAAATAGTTGTGTGATCGGCTAGTTGAGAAAGAGAGGCCGGAGCTGAGAACAGCTTTATCACCTTTTTTGGATGAGATAACCGATTTTGAGAAGATGTGTGATAAGCTACGCACAATTGCAAGAAATAAGCGAGTAGAGGAGGCTAAGAAGATGAAGGGGTTTCAGAATAGATCTACAAATTTCTTGAAGCCTCTAGGGGGTATCAAGAAGAGCGGTTCTAGCTTCAGTGGGACGAAGAAGCACTTTGGCCAATCCTCAATGAATCATTTTGGTGGACCTTCGAAGAATCGTTTCAGTGGACCCTCAAGGAGTCAATTCAGTGGGCCTCAGAAGAGTCAGTTTAGTGGAGGGCAGAATACCTATAAAGGCTCCACAGCTCCTGTCACCAGTACGGCCAATTCGCAGAAGTGTGCTAAGTGTGGAAGGATGCACCATAGAAACTGCTTGATTTGTTTCAAGTGCGGGAAGCCAAGCCATATCTCCAGATTCTGTGAGGAAGGCTCCCACCGAGCCAATGATACTAGAGCTACCATTCCAGGCAGAGTGTTCGCTTTATCTCAGCAGGAGGTTAGTACTGCACCGAACTTGATCAAATGTAGTCTCAAACTCCAAGGCTTTGAGATTGATGCTTTATTTGATTCTGGTGCAACAAACTCATTTATATCTGATGCATGTGTACCTCGATTGAAATTAAATGTACATGAATTGCTTTTTAATATGATTGTCTTTACACCGGCGGGAGCCTCGGTGAGAACTTCTAAGGCTTGTTTGAATTATATGATTAAGTTTTATGGTAGGGTCTCCACTATAGATCTTGTTTATATACCTATGAAGGGTATAGATATGATCGTAGGAATGGATTGGTTATCAGAGAATGACGTCATCCTTGACTGCAAGAGAAAGACCGTTTATCTTCCAGTTGCCTCTGTGAGTTCGAGCGGGCCACAGTTGTTGTCTGCAGTACGATTTGAAAAGAGTGTTCGTAAAGGTTGTCAAGCATATATGGTGTTTTTCTCTATTCAAGGAGAAATGGAAGAAGGAATAGAAGATATCGAAGTTGTGAATGAATTTCCAGAGGTGTTTCCAAAGGAGATGATAGGTTTACCGCCAACGCGAAAAGTGGAATTCTCTATTGATCTTGCACCCGGGACAACTCCTATCTCTAAATCTCCTTACCGAATGTCACCATCAGAATTAGCAGAATTGAAGAAGCAGATTGAAGAGTTATTAGAGCAGGGTTTCATCAAACCCAGCGTATCTCCTTGGGGATCACCTGTACTATTTGTGAAGAAGAAAGATGGAAGTCTGAGGCTGTGCATCGATTATCGCCAGTTGAATAAGGCGACCGTAAAGAACAAGTATCCTTTACTAGGATTGATGATCTACTTGACCAGTTGACTAGAGCATCCATGTTTTCAAAAATTGATTTGAGATCAGGCTATCACCAATTAAGGGTCAAAACTGAGGACATCTCAAAGACTGCATTTAGAACGAGGTATGGCCATTATGAATTCCTCGTTAAGCCATTTGGGCTAACCAATGCTCCAGCAGTCTTTATGGATTATATGAACAGGATCTTTAGGCCTTACTTGGATAATTTTGTAGTGGTCTTCATTGATGACATCTTCATTTACTCTAGGGATGAGGAAGAGCATAAGGAGCATCTCAGAGTGGTGTTGCAAGTATTGAAAGAGCATAAGTTATATGCAAAGCTGTCTAAGTGTGAATTCTGGTTGAAAGAGGTTAAATTTCTGGGTCATGTTGTATCAGCTGACGGAGTATCAGTGGACCCCACCAAAATTGATGCAGTGTTGAATTGGGAGAGACCACGGAGTGTCACAGAGATTCGAAGCTTTTTGGGATTGGCAGGCTACTACCGGAGATTTATTAAAGGTTTTTCACAGATAGCTATGCCATTGACTAAATTAATTAGAAAAGACCAGCCGTATTTATGGAACGATAAGTGTGAATCGGCCTTTCGAAACCTGAATACTAAATTGACTACGGCACCTGTACTTGTGATCCCAGATCCTACCTAGACTTTCACCTTGTATACCGACGCTTCCAAAAAGGGGCTTGGGTGTGTATTAATGCAAAATGGTAGAGTAGTTGCTTATGCTTCACGACAGTTGCGACCACACGAAAAAAACTACCCTACTCATGACTTGGAGTTGGCGGCAGTGGTATTTGCATTGAAGATTTGGAGACACCATCTCTATGGTTCGCAATTTGAGGTCTTTAGTGACCATAAGATTTTGAAGGACCTGTTTGACCAGAAAGAGCTAAATATACGACAACGAAGGTGGATGGAGTTCCTTAAGGACTACGATTATGAGTTGAAGTATCATACAGGCAAGGCGAACGTTGTAGCAGATGCCCTCAGTAGGAAATCAATCCATGCAGCTCAGATGATGGTACGGGAGCATAGATTGTTGGAGGAGGTACAAAGTACACCTATCGATGTGATGTCAGGGCTAATTGCTACTACGGAAGCACTGACCATTGAAAGTGTGACCTGGAAAGAAATTAAAATTTCTCAGTTTGAGGATGAGTACCTACTAGGAGTTAGGGAAGATGTTGAAGAAGGGAGAGAGACAAAATTTGATGTTGGTGAAGATGGGATACTGAGATATAAAGGAAGGGTATGCCTCCCTAATGATGGGGAATTAAGGAAGCTTATGCTTGATGAAGCTCATAGGAGTAAATACACAATTCACCCTGGAGCAACTAAAATGTATCGTGACCTCAAGCGGAATTGGTGGTGGAGAGGTATGAAGAAAGACGTGATTGAGTTTGTTACTCGTTGCTTAACTTGCCAGAAAGTCAAAATTGAACATCAGAAACCTTCAGGCTTATTACAGAATCTAGAGATCCCAAAGTGGAAACGGGATAGTATCTCTACGGATTTTATCATGGGTCTCCCTCCGACTACAGCTGGGCATAATGCTATATGGGTCATTATTGATAGATTGACTAAGTCAGCTCATTTTCTGGCTATCAGGGCTGACTACTCTCTTGAGAAACTAGTAATGATTTATGTGAAGGAGATTGTCAGGTTGCATGGGGTACCAGAGAGTATTGTGTCAGACCGCGACCCGCGATTTACTTCACGTTTTTGGAGGTCACTACAGGATGCTATGGGGACTCGTTTGAGGTTTAGCACCGCTTATCATTCCCAAACTGATGGGCAGACAGAAAGGACTATACAGACCCTAGAAGATATGTTGCTGGCATGCGCGATTGAGTTGACAGGAAGTTGGGATACCCACCTTCCTTTAGTTGAGTTTGCATACAACAATAGCTATCATTCAAGCATCGAAATGGCGCCTTATGAAGCATTGTACGGGAGGAAATGTAGGTCTCCTATTTGCTGGACAAAATTGAGTGAGAAGGTCCAGACTTAGTGGACCAGACTACTCAGAAGATTAAATTAATTCAGCAGAAACTTCTTACCGCTCAGAGCAGACAAAAAGGTTATGCCGATAGGAGGAGGCGGCCATTAGAATTCCTAGTGGGTGAACATGTATTCTTGAGAGTCACACCGATGACCGGAATTGGTAAAGCAATTTGAGAAAGGAAGCTTGCTCCTCGCTTCATGGGACCCTATGAGATTTTAGAGAGGTTGGGGCCAGTGGCTTACAGAATTGCCTTACCCTCACAGTTGGCGAACCTTCACGATGTCTTTCATGTATCGCAATTGAAGAAATATCAACCGGATCCTCTACATGTCATTGAAGCGAATGAGATAGAGCTCAGAGATAACATGACGTATAAAGTTGAGTCAGAGCGGATTGTGGATGCCATGGATAAGCAATTATGCAATAAAACCATCCGGCTAGTGAAGGTTTTATGGAGAGGAATGACTTTCAGCGATACTACGTAGGAGACAGAGGATAAGATGAAACATGAATACCCTCATTTGTTTAGTTAGGTATGTCCTTTAGTTCACATATCAAATTTTGGGGGCAAAATTCCTTTTAGGAGGGGAGAGTTGTAACATCCTTATTTTTGAAAATTATAATTAGTTGTTGTTAGATCTTAAATTAATTAGAGAATAAAGTAAATCAAAATTTAAAAGAAGAATAAAATTCTGATTTATTTATAAAAGAATAAATATAATAAATAATGATAATCAATTATATGTGTGTAAATTTATTTATTAAAATAAGTAAAAAAATTCTGAGTAAACAATTCTATTAAAAATATTATTCTCGTTTTTTTAAAAAAATATACAATATTATTTTATTTTATTAAAAAAAACTCCTCTAACCCTAACCCTACCTCTATATAATACCCACATCTCTCACCCTAACCCTAAAACTCAATGAACAGTAACCCGCCGCTACAGTGCTACAGTCGCCGCTACAGTACACTACAGCCCCACAGGTTACTTCTCTTTCTGCAAGCTTGTTCCATACTGTTCATAAGTCTCAACTGCTTCTGTACAAACGCTTCTTTTTCTCTCCTCTATAAACCTTTCTTCTTCCTTTCGTGTGTTGGGTTTCCTCAATATTTTTTAAAAAAATGTCTTGTCAAGAGTTTTTCTCTCTACCTTCCCTTATGTTACTATTGAAAGAACTCATTTTGTCTTCTATGCTAATGAATAGAGTGAAATCAATATACATATGTACCTGTTTTGGTTGCTGTGCAAACATGTCTTCTCACTATTTTTTTTAAAAAAAGGAAAAGGAATTACATTCACGGTTGTTTCTACTGGTTGTGGGTGTGAGATATGTGTGTGTATATTTATATGTAGAGATATTTCATTTACTTATTTTATTATTAAAAATATACATATACATTAGTTAAATGAATGATAGTAGGTGTGTAGGTATGCCCATAGGTACTTTTTCTCTATCTTCATGTCAAAGCCCTCACCTTTAATCCATTAAGGAAAGAAAATGAAAGAAATATTCGTGTGTTATGCTTGGTGGGTGAGCTTTTTGTCAAATAAAAGAAAAACAAAAAAACCAAAAAGGTTTTTTGTGATAGGGATGCAGGTGTATGTGGTGTGTGTATGAGTGAGTTTATAAGTGTGTGTAAGTGTAGGTGTGTAGGTGTGTAAGTGTAGGGTGGATGTGTTTTAAATTATTTTTATTTATTGTAATGTTTGAAATGATAATAAAGATAATAATATATACGTATACCTATAAGTGTAGACTATTCCTTTCATGTAACTGTCATCATGTTTTACAACCATAAAGAGACCAAAAAAACTGTTTTTTTGTTCCATAAAAGTTACGTGTGTGCTAATTGATATAATAAACATATATATAATAACATATATAAAAATATATATAATAACAAAAAAAATGAGAAGCCACGAGCAGTGGCAGGATTTATGTTTGTGTGTATATATAGTAATATATAATAATATATATATTTAAATATGTTTATATAAATAAATAGTATCAAATATATATTATTATACCTTTTTTATATGTATACGATAATATAGTTAAAATGAAAAATTTATAATATGATGACATACAAATTACAATTACCACTTTTATTGTTATTATTATTTTTGAATCATGTACATAAATAATGTAACTTATATATTTACCTAATATGTGGGTATAAGGGTAGTTTTAGGTAGTTAGATTATGTTTGAAGCAACTTTTAGAATAGGTTAATTAGTTTATTAATAGAAACTATTGTGAATGATTTTGTAGACTCTCATTGAGAACTTTGGAGTAACTTGCGTGTGCTTATCCATAAATTTGGAAGTCAGGTAACTCTGAATATTCTTCCATATACTTATGAACCGCATATGATTAAATTGTGATTGAATTATGTTTTATGCAATTGTGGACTGAATTATATAAATGCAAATATTTAAAGTTTTCAATATATATATATATATTAGTATGGAAATTTTTATAACTGTCATGGCGGTTGCATTGTGATTGGGTTAGAGTATGGAGGAGATTGATATATGATAAAGTTTTTATCACGTGATAAGCCATCACTCGGTGCACAGTGGATGACAATTGTTAGGGCCCATTTTCCCGTGTCTTTCCTTTGGCCAGGATTGCATTGGAATTGTGGGACATGTGACACCTCCTCGGTTTCCTTTTAAGGAGAGGAGCCATAGTCCAGGCTTGAGCTCTACACCTTTGGCCGCGTGTACCTTAAGAAACTGGTGAGCTTGAGACAATCTAGTTACATGGATAAGTTTCTATTGGACTACATGTTAGCCTGTGGCTCCAGTCAGCGAAATAAGGATGGATGGTGATATAAGGGTGGTTGTATATTACATTATTATGCATTATTTGTGATGATGTTTGTGAGTTGCATAATTATGAAAGAAAATATGAAATTGTTTATATTATGTTTACTTTATATATATACAAATGCTTTTTATAAATCAATTCTTCCTCTTTAATTGTATGCCGTTTGCTTGTGTATGATAGAAACTTTCAGAGTTATTGGGGCGTGGAATCTTACCCCGTTATATTAACATTTTCAGGTGATTGTTCTAGTAGGCAGCAAAGGAAGGCACCTATGGACCTTATTGGCTATTTGTGCCCTTAGGCACATGCTATCATTTTGAATTGCCATGACTCTAAAACTTCCGTATTTTATTTTGATTTACTATGATATTTTGGGAGGATTTGGATGGCTATTTGAATTGTGTATCTTGGTTGGATTTATGATATGATTGAACGAATTGATATTGAAAATCCTCTTTTGTTAAACATTGCAAAAATTCCTTCGAGCATTTGGTTGATTTTTGGGGTGTTACAGTTCCCACGTTTTCTTAATTGATCTGCATACCATTTCTCCAACAACAAACCAATTTCGTTAGAAGATTGCTGGGAAACCATCGTCTCATGATGCCTTCAACCCTCCTATAGAGAACATTGCTTGATTTCTTCATTCAGAATTGGAGCCATCATATAGCTCCACTCCTCGGGTTTGTTTTCCACCATGGTCTATATATCAAGATTCTCCTCCGTGAAAAGGTTTTTGAAAAAGTGGTTAACAAGCTGACCCACTGGTTCTTTTCCTTCCACCCACTGTGGTTTTGTTCATTCTTCAGAGAAGTTACCCTATTCCTTCTCCTACGGATAGTTATCCTTGCATGGTAATACCGAGTGTTGCAATCACCATCATTTAGCCATTGGGTGCGTGCTTTATATCACATACATGCATGCAGGCTCGCTCTTTTGAGGGCGACGAAATGGGAATCTCCGAATACAAGAGAATGAAATTAAACGTCAATTATCACGAGAGACATATGTGGTCCAACCACGAAGCTATAGGATGCTTCTCTTATTTTAACACACATGTACAGTTGCTTCTTCTTTCTTTCTTTTCTCATGGCAAAAGGGTTCCTTCATCATAGCATTGAAACAGTTGTTTGGAGTATATGATCATGACACTGAACTTAACTTTATATGCTACCGTTAAATGATGATACACACTCACTCACACTTATATAGAGGGCTTGATTTCTTTTTAATTTAAATATATGAAGAATATTTCATGCGAGACGCATTCCATCATGACGATCCACATTAACATTCAATAAAATAAACAGGCATTAATCTCACGATATCCATCACACGTACAGCTTTCATAAAAGAAAACTTGTTTATGATTTCAAACCAACATCATGGATGAGAGTTCTCTATGTGTGTGTGTGTGTGATTATAAGCAATTAATTAATCGGCTGAGATGATGGAACCCAAATAATTGCCAGGGTGATTGACACCGGACCCATGCACATCAACTTGAAAATAAAATGGTGATCATGATTAGTGCTCATGCAAATTAAAATGCGCAAGTGGTGAGAGAACTGGCCACTTCAATGTGTTGACATACTGAACTAGATATGGGCATATACACGAAAATACTGAAGCCATGAATGAGGTCAGCATAATAGTGTCTAAAACAGGACAAATAAGCAAAAACTTTTTGGCATATCCATCAGAATCACGTTCAAGGCAAATCCAAAACCCGAAGCTAAAGACGGATCGATATAAAGTTTCATTAAAGGAATCGATCCAAAAATGGTTTATGGTGTGTATATATTATAAACAGGAAAGAGCGCTGTTTGGCCAAGTAAGTGTGCCTAGAAATGTTTCCTTTATCAGTACTCTCACACCTTACCTTTTCCTCATTTAATGGCATGGATTTTGAATCGTGTAGAGCATTCAGAGTTCATACATTTAATGGTATGGACCATATAATAATTCCCACTGGTTAAATCTCTTGTATATATGCAAAGTCAACCTTAACACCACTCACACCTACAATTATATACTGCTTAATTAGTTACTCAATCACATGTTCTGCAGTTTCCACGTTTTACTCCCGTACGTTTGGATGGATTATATATAGAAATCCAGTCTAATCATCTGATGTAATGCCAGGTAACAATTATATCATAGCTTGCTTATATTAAATGTGTTGTTAATAAGCTGGCATACTGTCTAAGAATTGCTATTCACGTAGGTTTTTCCAAGTGGCAAATAATGTTCCAGTCATCATCCAAGTTCTCTGGAACAATTAATCCAGCCATGTATATATATGCGTGTATATATAATGACATCATCATGTTCATTAAATAATTTTGCTTTTAATTACTGGATTCTATCATTCCATGCCTTTTGGATTTTTCTGCAAAGCGTGTTGAGCTTTCTTCCAATGGTTTATGATTTCATCAGAAATGTTTATATCAACGAGAGTGTATGTAGTTATAACATATAAATGGTCAGATATAATACACAAGTATATATATCCTCTCATCTCCGTTTTAAATATATGATGCAAGATTCCTTTTACATAACAGCTATACATACATGCAACAACACCAAAATTAGTTATAACATTGCGATATGTGTGTGTAAGTGAGGGAAATAGAAAAGAGATATAACGCGTAAGAATCGTTTTCTTTCTTTCTTTCTTTCTTTCTTTTTTTCATCAATTTATATTTTCCTGTAATCTCTATTTGATTAATTGAAGATGGAATATTCAAATTTTATTTTATTTATTCTACTCCGTGTTAGTGGAATTAGAATTGCGATTATAAACCTCATTGATTGTTCAACACACACACACACACACATGTATATAATGCCAAGCATCCGAGTCCAAGGAATTATAGACCTCATTGATTGTTCTCTTAATTTTGTAAATTATCTTTCCAGCACTGTTACCCTAACATTGTAAATTTCAAATGATGATTTTTTTCCAATCGTTATTATTTTAAAAAATTAAACTCAATAAGTTAGTATTTAAGAATTTTTTTTTGGTGGTCATTATATTACCATAGTGTTGAACTGAGAATCTCTAAGTCAGCTTTAATTTAAGCATCAAAGCCAAACTACAAGGATCAGAATATTTTGTCAACATTTAAAGTTTTAATGTGAGTCTTTTTTATTAACGATATTAGGGGGTATTAGTGTAGGTAACTGAAAAAAACACAGACCAAAATAAACCTTATAGTATAAAGCTAAAGGGCTAGCTAGAAATGCACCTTTTCATATAGCAAACTAAATATATCCAGACTGGAAGATACCGTACTTTTCTCTCTTTATATTCAGGACAGTTTCCCAAACGGTGCACGTAAGCCGAGACAAAACCATCTCGAAATCTGTAAAAACCATCTCGAAATTCATAAAAACCATCTTGAAATACGTAAAACCATCTTGAAATTCCCAAAATGCCTCAAAATCTGTAAAATCCATTTTCCCAACGGAGTTCCCAAACAAGCACTGTGTGTGTGTGAACGTGGGTATACAGGGGATTAGGTTGATGCACTTGCTTAACACGAGATTAGTTGAAAAGCTAAGCAAAAGGCTGGTCACAAAGAGACACACCAGATGAGCAAAAGGAAGCTAGTAATAAACAGCAATAAGATATTAAAGTTGGCGAAAACAACAAAGCTTAACTACAAAAAAGCTTCAAAATGATTGTTATTGAAAAAGAAAAGGCTCAGTGAGCTTCTTCCATGTTGAAAAGGAAAAAGATAGATAGGTAGTGAGAGGATGGGGAAGATCTAATTAGTATGAATCGAAATAATATTTACATAATGGATGTCATGATTAGGATGCTAAACCCCTAATCATGCCAGTACTTACCTAATAATTGGTTTAGCTTTTGATCGCCATATGCAACTCTTCATTTAAAACCTTTCACATATAAAAAAAATCTCTCTTCGTGCTACAAGAATGATTCGTGGACCTACAATTAATAAAGATGATCGTTAGAAATGTACCTTGTGTATGCATCAAGTGCCAACCCTGACCAAATTAATCTAGCATCTTATTTGGGTCGTAGTAAGAGGTGACGACAACACAATGTTATTAGATATCGTGCCTTTTTATTTTTTACATAAACTTATTACCTTCCCACTGTTTCAAATTCAATATCTGTGTGCCAAGTTAGGAAGTAGTCTCAATCTAAATCCACTAATAATAATAATAATTATACAGTAACTAATCGTACACATACTCATACATTAATCTTCATATTGAATGGGATAGAAAAATTGCAAAATGAATATGCATGCACTTTGGACGATGAGGATTGTGAACAATAATCTTGTCAAAAAAATAATGGTATACCTACTAATTTAATCTTATCGCGTTCTGGAAAAATGAGATGGTCCTTAATTAATGTGTGTGCGTGCGTGACAGAGACTTCACCATGGATGATAATCATTATAAAGTGGGGACACACATACAGGAGGCATTAAATTGTCTCTTTTTCAAGTTGGTAAATCATTAGCATGTTAGCCAGTATACCATATGATGAGAGTGATTCAATGTAAGTAGCTTTTATTTGGACACTACGTACTCAATCGTGTATGGCTATGTGACATGATCATCGTACAATTAATATCGTTCGTATGAACCTGAGAAAGAACATTGCTAGCTTCATCATAGCATAGAACGTGACCCTGTTGAATAATTACCCCATTGTGTGTGTGTGTGTGTCCAATGTCCATATTTCGAGTTATACAACCATGTCACTCCAGATGAGTGCAAGTTCGAGAGAATAAAATAAAAATAATTAATGATTCCATTTCATCAAATCCGTCTAACATTACAGGTTTTCACCTCAACGTCGTACTTTCATGCAGATGAATATTTGTCTTTGAAAATATATCCTCTAACTTTTCAAAGGTCATTGGTTATTAGCTACCTACAAGTTACAAATTCTTAGTTGAGATGATACGCTTTTCCGCCCCATAAGCAGGAAAACATATATATGAATCTCTCGAATCTCATTTACTGTGAGTTTAACATCAACGCTACCGATTCGATAGAGATTGACCTAAAGTTCAAAGTGACTTGGAATGCTTTGAGTGGATAAAAAGTCAATGTTTAGCCAACTACTACTTTCGCATATAATGTCACTGGCATTAATTTATAAGGTTTAAACCAGTTTTATTAGCTTATTATATTGACAGCAGATTAACTATTGAGTTCTTTTACTGTGTGAGGCCACGTTAAGCTGAAGGATTAGCGACACGAAGAGCCATCTGATCTAAAGCAAGTCAGTCCTTCTAGAGACAAAAAGGTAAAAAATCCTATATATATCGTAACGCAACATAGGATGACGAAGAGAGAGCTAGCCTCGATACTGCATTAATCATCGCCTTCCAGCTTCACATGAGACAATCCATCACTTGCGTCACACTGTGTTTCAAAACCCTTGGACAGTTCATATTTTAACAATGTTTGCAAACGTGTCTCATTTATTCCTAATCTTTATATACTTGGTTCATTATAATATAGATATTGCAGATGGGTGGTGCCAATTTTTCTCCTTTGTTGCTGCTGGCTTTGGCAGATATTGAGAAATTGGAAGACGTTATCTACATCGGCCAAGATCTTTGAGCACATTCGATTCATTTTAATCACTTTTGGTGGTTTTAGTCATCAAAAGTGAAATTTTATAATTAATGCAGCCGTCAAAAAAGTTGCCGAGAAAATGTAATTGTAAGACAAATCCACTTACGTGCCTTGCTGGTTGACTGGAATATATATATATATATATATATGTATCGTACCACGTTGCGTTTGATCCTTGAGACACATTAGCAGGATAGTTTTTTTTAGATAGTGGGAACAATTAAAAATGCATATATGAAAATAAAAGGCACAATCAAAGAAAATCTGGTACGGTAAGAAATTGGATTATAGGGCGATGACTTCAATTTGCAAATGGCAAGGTTATATATTAGTGATGCGCATGGCTTTCGTTGTCAATAATAAAACGAAGTGCATGCTGATATCACATGCAAATATACCTTATGACTTTGGTATCGTTAATTTTATATATTGAATTAGAGTTAGGCCTTTCCATTTACATGTGTACATCGAGATAAACTCCAATTTGTCTTCAAAATATTTGTCATTTAAGTTTATGTGCTTAATTTAAGAAAAATTATTAGAGTTAAATTGATGTTGCGTTATTCAGCTAAAACATCCTTAGTGAATAAAGGGATCGGAGTAATGTTTGAGGTGGATTGACTTGTGATTAATTATTATGATTATTATTATAGAGGGAAATTGCATAAAATAAGTAATACCTACTGTATTTTGAAACAGGGGTTATATAATTTTCACAGTTATATATGCATTAAGGTCGTCATATTTGCGTAATAATAAAATCATATTTACTTGGTTACTTGATTTATATAAAATATCATTACAATTGCACGTTCCTTTATGTTTAGTTAATTAAATTAAGGTCATCATACTCGTATGACACTATAAAAAGGGGTTTTAACAGTGGTTAATTTATTATATTTGTAACAATTTAAACCGCTACTAACAACATTAGCAACGATTTTCTAAATAGCTATAAAATCCATCATGATAAACGATTTTATAATGGTTATACATAACCGCTACGCACATAGTAAAACCGTTGCTAATTTTTGAAAGGAAAAATTGAATTTTTAGATTAGAAAAAATTAATTTTTTAGCAATCTAGTAATAGCTACTAAATTTTGATGGTAAAATTTGAAAGTAATGGTAAATAAAATTTAAAATCTTGACGTCTCTTTTAGTCACACTTGGTGAACCACAACAAATGCTATTCAAATTTTCTTAAAATAATTCTCCCGCAAAAAGTCCTATTTTATGTAGAAACATAATTTTATAAAATAATTTCATGTTTACAATTTTAAATTTTCATAATTTTATTCGATTAAATTTAACTGAGCGATGTATTTATTGGCTATTAATTTTTTAATATTAAAGTATAAATGTTAATATTAAATATATGTTAAGTTTTGAATTATTAAAGTGATAATTTGGATTAGAAGAGAAATATTGATAATGAAGTGATAAATATAGAATGAAAGATATTAAATATCCAATAAATCTAAAATCAAAATAAAATAACATTAGTATGCTAAAAAGGTAATAAAGATAAATAAGAAACGTTTAAGATAATTATTTTAATTTAGAAAGTAAGAATGTGTAGGTTGATACGAAGAAGAAAGAAGATTAAAATGAATAAGAGAGAAGAAGGATAAGAAGAGCTAAGCAAAAAACAAAAAAGGAGAGGAAGAATATTTATAAGATGTCTATCCAATTTAATAACAATTAATTTACATAATGGCATTTACAGTGGTTTTGTCAAATTTGTAATGGTTACAGAACCGCTATTAATTTTGAATCATATTCTTTTTACAAAACTCATCTTATAAATTCACACTTGTATTTTAAAATTTGAAATTCAAATGTGCAGCGATTTACATAACGGTATTTATAATGATTTACATTTGTAGCATTTTTTGTTAAATTTGTAGCAGTTACAAAATCGCTACTAATTTTGAATCATATTTTTTTAAAAAAATCATGTTCCCATATTTACATCCCTTATTTTAAAATCTGAAATTTAAATTTGTAGCGGTTTGCATTTTCAACATTTTGTTAAAATTGCAATGGTTATAAAATTGCTACCAATTTTAAATCGGATTTTTAAAAAAATCATATTCACATTTTTAATTTACAACGGTTTGATTATATAGAATTGCTACAAATTAATGTTGTTATTTTGGCATCTACTTCTTGTCATGTGGAGCTAATATGGCTCCAAATTAGTAGTTGTTTGATTACAATAAAACCATTACTAATATTTTTCTCATGTCACTTAATTGAAAAGGCTGTAAATATGCAGCGAATTAACTAAAAACCGTTACAGAAACAATATATTGTAGTGTTTGGTTGGAATACTACAAAGTAATCGCTGCAGCTTGGCATTTTTTATAGTGTGGCATTATAAATCTCATTTGTATACATATTTCTTTTAATATAAAGATTCAGATCTCACGGGTTCCCCTTGCCCGTACGTTTTTCTCCATCGCCCTTTGAATATGTTCCTAAATACAATGTACATGCCCCTTACTCCAAATGGATAGTAGCTAATAATCAACAAAATTAAAAGTTCTAATCCATCCTGCTTTTATGTTCAAATTATATTGATATTACTATTATATACATGTATGGGTATATAAGAAAGTAATTGAGCTGAAACAAACCTTAGTGGGAAAGGAAAATACTTTTCATGGTCAAGATTTCGACCAAGTCATCAAACTTGTCCGTAAGATCGAAGTACAATTGATTATTCTACCTGTTCAATAGCCGCCCCTATATATATGCCCTCTATATATATAACCTGGAAAGTATACATTCAACGAAGTCTCTTACTTTGCATGCTTTGTTCGATTAGTTTAATGAATACTTTACCCTACAATAACTTGGTGGCTTTAATTTTCATCGGGGTTAGGTTATAACAGGCATGATCTTTTGGATCTTCTCAGCTGCTGTGAGCTCGAAACAAAGGCTAAAAACGATGTTTGCAGGGTTGCAGCTTGAACAGGACACATTGTCCTTAAGCATTGGTCTATCTCTTATATTATAATCCAGTCTGAAGATATTAAAACAATATATTATCTTTCACTAATCCCAAACTTATCTTAAATTGTTCAACTAATGGGGCGCATGATCGAGTCACTTAGCACCCATCGTCAGTTAATTACTCATCAGTGATATATACATACACACAAAGGAGCGTCGTATTAATGGATGTGATTGGGACATTGTTAGTGTTAATAGGTTCGTCTCCTTTTTGCAGTATCGTATTTTTCTACTTTCGTATGTGGCTGTGATCTTTGACCGTATTTGGCAACCTAATTAGGACTTGGCACGCGTCTTAATTTATATTGGATACGTGCTTGTTTGTTTTTTTTTTTTCGAGGAAAAAAATTTGAAAACTTGAAAAGCACGTAAGTGAGATACACACGTTCACATGCCAGAGAATTGGAATTAGCTTTGTTGGTATTTGACGAGTCAGGAGCTCCAAGAAAGGAACTTCTCATCCAATATAGCATCTACATTATGTGTTTATGCTGATATGTGGATCTGCTTATTTTCAAGATATTTTATAACTTTTTTTTATATAAGAGGATATTTTTGCATATAACAAAAGAAAGTTCCGGGATAGACCACACGCTTTTTATCCTTGACATACGACTTAATTAGAGAATTGATCTTGATCCTAAATGTGCAATATATTTAAAATATTTTTGTTAATTTTTCTAAAAATGACCACTATTTTTAAAACAAAAGAATGGATTGGATAAGGAGGATGATTAGGTTGTTTTAGAAAAACATGTCATATTAACTACTATCTTTAGTTTGATCAAAATGAGTGAGTATATTTTACATATTCAGGAGGAAGTATAACGATAAGCGCCCATAATGTTTTTTTCTACTGGAGTGATACATATAATGTTGACCTCACTAAATATATATATATATACTAGGGTTTATAATCAGGAGCCGTATCAAGAGAGAGATGACGTGTCATGACACGATGAGAAGGCAGTAGGTTTTTGTTGGCGAGTTCCCTTCTAATTTAATTTTTAAGGTGGGTTTTAAATTTACGTTTTCGTAGCTTGTGTTGTCCATACTTATATATATAAATAAATATTTAGTATTGTTTATCTATCTCGTTTTCTTAGGATACTTGATTATGTAGTATTATTTATGTCGTTTTGTTGGGATATCAATCTAATGGATCCGATCTAATCTATTATCATATCCTAGCAATTCTAGTACATACCCAACTCTCTCTCTTTCTTTTGAATTACAAAGCTTTGAAAAGGAAAAGTAAAGATACAAATTGAAATCAGGGGATTAATCAAGCAGGAGATGCTACGTGCAATTTGGTGATGCATGCCAAAAGGAGGAGTGTCTGAAAGTTTCTTGGGTGTTTTCTTTTGATAGGGTATCAGCACACACCAACATTTCTTTTTAGGTACGTGATATATATAACTTCATATTCTAACTTCCATAAAGAAGGTGACGAGTAAATTCAACTTCATAACGCAACTGATGGATATGTCCTTGGTCTTTAAGTAAAATGTTGACCATTTCTAGAGAGTTTGAGAAGATTTGGATGTCCTTTATCTACAAAAAGCGGCATGCTTTCAACTCGGTTTGAATTGCCAAAATCTTAACTGCACTTGCAGTGATGTGCCGAAACATACTCTGGAAACCCAACTCTCTTTTCAAAGTGTGTGTGTGTGTGTGTGAGTAGTTTGTTGTGTAATTATATATATCAGCAGGGGCTTGTGGGGCCTGCATTTAAGAAAGAATGGCGTGGGAGCTGTAGTGAAGAAGGGGCGTGGGTATGGAACTTGCGAGTTTACAGCAAAATCGTGGACGACAGGGGATGGGACCTGTAGTAAACTGCATGCATGGTATGTAATATGACAGTGCAGAACTTAATTGCACCCTGACACGGTGGTGCTCATTAATTAAGCTAATTAATATACTGCCCGCCGTGACTTCATGCACCTACCTGCGTACGTACGTACAGCCAATATTAACAATTACCCGCTCATCATGGAGTAGTCACTCTTTTACTCTTTAGGCGTTTATCACCTTTTGCATCCCATTAGTGTTTTCCTAATTGCCTCTACGTATCTACGTCTCCTTCATTATTGTGTGGATCCTATTCCATAACCCCTTGTCTCTTGTTTCAACTCTAAAGTCTAGACATAACTCACGTCTGCTCATTTAAACAGCTTTTCCAAAACACAGATCGCAGCAAAATTTATCTGTTTACTTAGCAGGTGAACACTTGCTCTGCTCATCGTTATCCGTATCAACGAAGAGAACCACGGTTCAGAAATAATCAACATCTAGTTGGAATACTGAACCAACCAAAATTTTTTTAAGATTACACATATTTTCGATACCGTATGTTCTGAAGCAGATATCCCGGTCTTTGTATATCATATGATAATGATACTCTTTCCGTAACATAAATTCATCCATGATCTACACACACAAACAAATAGTTCATGCATCTAACACATCTTGGGAAATTGCAAGAAGTTACTAAGGCAAATGCTACCTGATGCAGATACCTCTCACTGATTTTTTCAATGATAAATAAAAGTGATTCATTAACATTTTTTAATAACTTATTAAATATTATTTTTGCAATTCTACCTAAAACTTTTTATACCTTTCAATCAATACAATATGTGAAACACTTTTAATTAATTCCTCTGCTATTTCCTCTTTCAACTAAACAAAAGCATTATTCATGGGCGTTATTCTGAAGAAAAAACACATTAAATACTGTATAAAATCTTGTAAAGTTTCTTGCGAATAAGAACATCAAAATTTGACGAATGGATTATGTAAGAATGAATCGGAAGGAAAAAAACATGAGCATATAAATTCAGGTTCATCATTCTTCCAAAAAATTTGATGATATAAAATGGGACACCCACTTTATTTTTTTTATATATATGCCCAACTTCTTCCCATTTTACTACATGCAAAATTTAAAATAACCGTAAAAACTTTGTAGAAAACTGAATTTATTATCTAGATATTATAAATACAGACTATTCAAAATAGATATGTAAGTTACATTACACAGTTTAAAGTAAATATGTAAAAAAATTATTTAAATTCATGCGAAAGTGATTTTAAAAATAATTCTGATTGTTAGTAATCACGCTAAGCACGTCTCAACCGGGAAGCCGTTCGGTTCAGTCGCTTCCGTCAGAAAGGAAAAAAAAAAAAACCGGACTTCCTGGTTCATAGCTTAAGCTTAACACAGTTCGGAAATTACAGGAATACCCACGATTATAATAATGTGTTCCGGGTTTCAAATTTCGAGGTCTCCCTCTTGAATTATTTTCTTCCTTCTTCCCTTTCTGCAATTTTCGTTCCCCAAAAGTTGGCAAAAAAAAAAAAATTTCGTTCCCAAGTGGCCAAATCTCCATCTCCTCCCACAATATAAATTTGATAGCCAAATTATACATTTTGCCTCTCCGAGGAACGCCACGATTCCAAGTCCAAACATCCTCTTTCTCTTCCCCCTCTCTAATTAAAACCAATGCAAAACTAAGCTACTGCACTGGATCCTCCTCCTCCTCCTTCACCAGAACACCATACAAGGCATGAAACCTGCGATTCTGTCCTAAACAATCATTCCCATCATCATCATCATCATTCTCCGCAGAACTCTAAACTCAGAGTCTTCATTCTTGTAAGTGCCTTCTCCTACACGCCCACTTTTCTCTCTTTCTTAAT
>JANTPZ010006144.1:0-10110 GCA_025593235.1 Vachellia pachyceras
CCCATCATACCCAATTGCAAGAACTAGCATTGGGACTTGAACTCTCAAACAAGCCATTTCTATGGGTTGTAAGATCAGATATCAGTAATGGGGAAAGCCACGACTTCCTAAAAGAATTTGAAGGCAGGCTGTGTTGTCGTGGGAAGGTAGTCAATTGGGCTCCTCAGCAAAAGGTTCTGAGTCATCCTTCAATTGCTTGCTTTTTAAGCCACTGTGGTTGGAATTCTACCATAGAAGGTGTCATCAATGGAGTGCCTTTCTTGTGTTGGCCTTTCTTTTCTGACCAGTTTATTGATGAGACCTATATTTGTGATATTTGGAAGGTCGGGTTAAGTCTCGATCGAAATAATGGGATCGTTAGCCGAGAAGATGTAGCATTTAAGATTAAGCAAGTTCTCAGTGACCAAGGATTCAAAATAAGGGCTTTACAGTTAAAGGAAAGGGCCATTAATAGTGTCAAAGAAAGTGGCGGTTCATACAAGAATTTGAAGAACTTTGTTGATTGGATTAAAGCATAAAGAAAGCACTTCAAGTTTATAACTCAAGTGCAATATGATAAAGTAAAGAGAAAAATTTTAGCATCTAAGTGCAATATGAAGAATTTTGTTCACCCGTGCGACACAGAAGAATGTACCTTTTAGCATCTGAGTTTACTTTGTACTGATGTAAGAAGGGGTTGTTATGAACATATCGAGTCTGTGGAAGTTTCTTTTAAATCCAATGGATTTTCTTCAGCAATATCCTAGTTTTTTTTTTATTCTTTCTGGTTGTTTTGAAATGCTTTTATTGAATTAACCAAAGGCCACTGATACCCATCCTTAAACTTTCTAGTAATTTTCTGTCACAACTAAAAAAAAAAATTATAAGTTTCTCTTTCCAATGACAGAATTAATGCCCCGTTTGGTACGTAGAATTGGTTTTGATGGAATTAAAAGTGGAATTGGAACTGGAAGTGAGATTAAAAGTTTGTTTGGTATGTTAGAAGTTGTGGGATATAATTTATAATTAAAATATGTATATTAGTGTAAAATTACCCAAATGCCCCTAACCCCACAAAAACACTCTCGCCTCACACACTCTCCAGAAACATCTCGGCTCCATCTCCCAGCTCTTGCCATTCCAGAACCTCCCTCGCATCTCCCAGCACTGTTCGTCCAGTTCAACAAAATCAGAGAGAATGCTTCCCCCAATCATCTCCGGCATCATCCTGCTCGACCCCTTCGTCGCCGTTCGTTCCCTTCGTCACCATTCGTCCTGTTCAACAAAATCAGAGGGAGTGTGACGAAGGAGATGGGAGTGAGATTCAGACGAAGGGGGAGGGAGGAGTTCGTCGCCGTTCATCCTGTCCATCGGAGGTGGAGGTGAGGCGGTGTCTTTCATCATCTTGTTTGTTCTCTGTTCATCATTTTGTTCGTCCCCCTCGTCTTATTTGTTTGTTCTCTGTTCTCTGTTCATGTTCGCCGATCGTAAGCTTGGTCGCCCAGGGAGCCCAGGGAAGGATGGAGGAGGAGGAGGAGACGGTGGCAATGGGAAGCTTTCGCCGTCGCAAGCTGAGCGTCGCCGTCGCTGAGGGTAAAAACGGCAATGGGATATGGAAATGAAGTTGGAACTTGGTTCCATGCCTATGAGGCTGGAACCGAGTTCCACCCTTTTTGCTGGAACTGGGTTCCACCGGGAACCCAGTTCCATCGCACCAAACACGCTCGCACGGGGAATCGGGTTCCACTTCCAATTCCAAGGCGCCAGTTCCAACGTACCAAACCGAGCATAAGTATGAGTTGCAACGTTTCATAGAGTAAAATTTAATTGGTTACTAAGAATTCTCTCAAGTTGCTTCCCAGAACTTCTAATATGAAAAAGGATTATGATGATTTCATACACATACAAAATCGTTTTTTTTTAATATAGAACCTTTCACCATCCAACCATTTAGTGCGCGCGTGCGCACACGGGTGTGTATGTATGTATATATGCATGCATGCGCAGAACGTGATATTCCATTCTGAACCAAAAAGAAGAAAATTATGGTATTAATTATTCAAGACCGATGGAAGGTCCGCACCATGTGGCTTAGTTTGTTTATTTGAAAATTCTGGGCAATTTTGTACAGCATTCAGAAGAACAGAAAAACAGTTTGGAGTTAGACAATATGAGCAGAGCACATGTTTTGTTTGTGCCTTACCCAGCACAAGGCCATATTTATGGATCTTTCACATGAACTGCTCAAACATGGCATCAAAGTCACATTCGTGAACACAGATTCCAATCACAAGAAAATCATGGACGTTCAAGTAGCAAAAGGTGAACAACTGGGAAATGATCAGATTAAATTGGTCTCAATCCCAGATGGCTTGAAACAAGACGAAAACAAGGCTCGTTGTGTGGACAGATTAATGGAATTAATGTGGCAAGTGTTGCTGAACAGGCTGATCCAACGGATAAATGAATCAGATTGTGAAAATATCAGTTGTGTTGTTGCAGATAAGGGCATGGGATGGGCGCGTGAAGTTGCAGAGAAGATGGGAATTTCTGGCTTGCTCATGCTTCATGGTTAGCCTTGTTTCTCAGCATCCCAAAATTGCTTCGTGATGGAATTGTCGATACTACTGATGGTGAGACCGTGTGCGTCTATACATTTCACTTTGTCTGCATTATTGTTGTCTTTTAACATTTGGAAATCAGCATACAGCTGGCAAGCAACTTTAGCATTCCATGATGATTTTTGGCCTTAAAAATATAAAAAGTGAAAAAACTAGATGTAGTTTCTCGCTTGGAACTGTTGAAGATTTTTAATAGAAACTATTTCTGACGTAGTGCCTAAAACGTAGGTGAGTATCTCGGATATCATGACTAAACTGTTCAAAAGATCATTTTCAGATGACGGAATCATTGATAGAGATGGCGAGACCAGTAATAGCCAACGTCTAATCTATAAAGTTGTTGAACATATATAAAATAGATTTGATATTGATTTTATATGACTATTTTGATTAGTCAACACGAGCATTTTCGTACCCAAATTGGTGTAGCTCCCCCAAAAGCATTTTTTGCATTTACATGTGAAACATCATTTATGAATTTTTACTTTATAACTAAAATTATGAGTGTGAGTGCGTGTGTACAGGAGGGGGGGTAACAAATGAGTGTATCCAGACATTTAAAACTTCTTAAAAGTGAATTTTAATCTGTATTCTAGGAACACCACTGACAAAAGATCTGATTATTCATTAGGCTTCAGAGATGCCTGCTACGAGGACAAGCCATTTCATGTGGACAACAGCTTGGGACAACTTGAGTACACAAAAAATTGTGTTTGACTTTATGATGAGGAGCAACAAAGTTCTGGAAAGAACAGATTGGGTGATCTGCAACTCAACCCTAGAGCTTGAGGCTCCAGCATTTGCTTTTGCTTTAAATCTCTTCCTATAGGTCCACTTCAAGCAAGAAAGAACAATCATCATATTGATCATTTAGAAGCATCCTTTTGGCCAGAGGACCCAACTTGCTTAAATTTATTAGACCTACAAACAAATAAATCAGTTATTTATGTTGCTTTCAAAAGCCTAGCTACATATGATCATACCCAATTGCAGGAACTAGTATTGGGACTTGCACTCTCAAACAAGCCATTTCTGTGTTCTAAGAGAATATATCAACAACGGGGCAAACTATGACCTCCTAAAAGAATTGAAGACAGGCTGTGTTCTCGTTGCAAGTTAGTGGGTCTGGCTCCTCAGCAAAAGGTTGTAAGTCATCCTTCAATTGCTTGCTTCGTAAGCCAATGTGGTTGGAATTCTACCATAGAAGGTTTCACCAATAGAGTGCCTTCTTGTGCTGGCCTTTCCGACCAGTTTGTTGATGAAACCTACATTTGTTATCTTTAGAAGGTCAAGTTAAGTCTTGATCAGAATGATGGGATCATTAGCTGAGAAGAAATAGCATCTAAGATTAAGCAAGTGCTTAAGGGCTTTACAGCTGAAGGCAAAAGTCATTATTAATGTTGAAAAGGTGGCAGCTCAAACAAGAATCTGAAGAACTTTGTTGGTTGAATTAAAGCATGTGGAAAGTATTTCAACTTTATAACTTGTTAGAGTCAAGAATGATAATATAGCCCTACATCGAGCACTCTCTTTGGATATGTTTTACAAAGGGTTAAGGATAGCTCGAAACAATAAAAAGGGGTGCTACAGGAAAGCATTCTGCATAGAAAAGTTCGAAAGGAAACAGCAGCAAGGAGCAGATCAAGCCATTCAACGGAACCTACAGCTAGAAAGCCTTGTATTATTGATACAATTGAGCAAATAAAAGCAACAACCACAAATTCAGAAGGCAGACAAAATAAGTACATACGGTTTAGCTCGTTTTGTATCTGTTTCAGAAGCATGTGTTTTTGCATGCGAACCATCCTTTTTTTCAGAAATTACTTTTGTATCATGTGAGCTGTATTCTGTAGAATCCTGTTTTTCATTAGCATTTGATGGAACCCCATCTGCTGCTTCACATGGCAAGCTAGGTGATCCTGAACTCCGAAATGCACCATTATCCCTGCCAAAGGGAACACCAATGGGATGTGTGACAGCATTTAAAGAGTCCCATGCTCTTGTTCTTTTTGGTTGACTTGATTTCTGCATACATCCGTAAATGTCGAGCATCTTCGCCATAGTCAAAGTCCTGAGATACCTCAGATGGGATAGATTTTTAATTCTTATAATTGTACTCTTCCTGATCTGTATAGCTAATGTTAGAAGAAACAATAACTGTGTCTAAGCAAAAGACAAGAAGGCTGTTCCTCTATGACAAGGCTCTCAGATGAAGTACGTTGGTGGTGTGTGTTTCCCTCTCTTGGTTTCTGAACAACCTTGGAACCAATTGCAGTGCTTGGGACATAATCAGCATATGCACCAGATATGCTAGGAAATGGACTTTTAGGAGTAAGGAGAGCATGCTTTCCAGAATGCATAAAATTTCTCATGCCTGATGAAGCCTTTGAATTAGCGATAGAAGTAGAATAATACCTCTCAAATAAGTAACATGTGAATGCATTAGCTAATCTCAATATACCACTTCAAATTAGGATCTTCTGACAATATTATTTTACAAAAATCAATGGTTTAAAACACATGGTGATTCCGAGTCCTGGGTTTTTATTTCTCAATGGCAACCTAATTAAAAGGCTCTAAAATGGCATACATGTATGACTGAAAAAGAAAAAATAAGACAACAGAAACGTGTTCATGGGCATCCACTACTGTACATACATTAGAAAAATAATAATCAGGAAAAACCACATGAAATCAAGGAAGCGTTACATAAATAGCATCCATGAGCCTCAAGTCTTTACAAAAAAATCTTCATAATAAATCATTTCTGAGAAATTTCCATAGAGATAATGCTAAGAGCTACTTAGCGCATGCCTCTATAGAGCATATGCTTCACTCACACAAAAGTTAGCGTGATCGTTGCAACTTTATGGATCTCTTCTTTCAGATTTTCTACTCCCTAAAAACTTGTCTGGACATCTCATATAATCAAAGTGTCTAGATTACAAGTCACTGCTATCATGTTGAACACAATATTTTATCGGTGGCACATTTCACATGAAAATCCCAGGTCAGAACTGTAGTCCCTACTAAATCTTGAAAGGTGACTAACATATGAATTGTTCACTGCCGATGTAACAGAAGACTCAAATAAGAATAAAAAAAAATCACTAGGCTTTCCCGGAGAAGCAAAATCAAAACTCTCCGCAATCATAAGTAGCCACAGAGTAAAACCCACAGTTCAGGTTCCAGGTCTAGAAAAAATTATAAGGGAGAAGTGAAGTTGCCCTCAGATACCCAAAGGCTATTTCCGATTTCCCTCCAGGTCCCAGATCAGGAAAAATTAAAGATCAAAACTTCATTTCGCTGCCTTTACTAAGCCATCTGTCTAGAGCATGAATTTGCACAACAGTCAACAGCATGCATTCAGAAGACCAGAAGAAATTCCGAAATATGGAAATTGACGTTTGCAGAGACGAGACGCAGCAATGTATGAGACTGAGGCATCTACCGACCAAAATTTTTCGTAAGTTCAAATAAATGAGGATGAAAATCGGAAACTGACGCTCCCACAACCAAACATCGGAAGGCAATTTCGTATTTTGATAATCCAACAAAAGAAAAAGACCCACCTTTTGCTGCGAAAAAGGCTTCAGAACAAAGCAACCTTTCTCTCTCCTAGGGTTCACTTGCCCCCTTAGAATAGTTGTAGGCCAAGCTCGCTCTCTCCCGCCCCAGTACTTTATATGAGAGAAATTTTATCTCGGCTTACGTGAGAATGAGTTTTGGGGGTCAAAACGGGGTTCCTAACGGAAACCCAAACGAATATGTGTGTTTGTGAATTCTGTTAGGAAAATGGATTTTACAGATTCCGAGGTATTTTATGGATTTCGAGATGGTTTTACGGATTTCAAAATGATTTTTTATGGATTTCGAGATGGTTTTTATATATTTCAAGATAGTTTTATCTCGACTTACGTGTACCGTTTTGCTAACGATATTACCAAACAAGCACTCTGTCTTCCGTTGAAGCCGCCGGCTGAGGCTGAATGGGGACCCAAGATAAGAATTATTTGTTCCTAAGTCCTCGAACTTTTTCTATTTTCACATTTGGCCACATTGGCTGCGTTTGGTATTCCGTTAGGAATGCCGTTTTGGCTCCCAAAATCCATTCTCACGTAAGCCGAGACAAAATTCCTCTCACATAAAGTACCTCGGAATCTGTGTTCGTTTTCTCAATGGGTTTCCAAATGAAGCCATTATTGTCCTTATTCCAACATTGAGTAACTTTTTTAGGACATTTTATCCCTCCAGTCATTACATCTCACCACAGAAAAGGGAATTTTATGTGCCTTTGAAACTTATACTAATATTATTAATAAATAATAATGCTGATTAAAATAATTTGTAGATAATTATTTTTATAATAAAAATGTAAATAAAATATCATTTTTAAGAGCCATTTGATATTTATACAATCAACTAATTCAAATTTGAGATAAGCTAAGTATTATTAATAAATTATTTAAAAGTTTACTAAATGAACCATGATATTTTTTTCTTATATTTTAATATTTCATTATTTTATTATATACAAAAGATAAAATAAATACAGCGTTTTTAGAATACGTTTTTAAAAATGAAATTATGAATTTAAAATTAGGAATTAAAAACTGTAAATTTTGAGCAACTAAATTAAATTACAAAATTCAATTTTTATCTGAAAAAAATACTGACTATTTGGTATCAATAAATGAGTAAGAGGGTATCTTACCATTTAAGTTATTCATTTTTTGTTAATATAATTTTTTATAAATAACTTTCAACGTGTTTTATATAGATTAATAAAAATATTAAGATGCATAAACCCTCCTTTAAAATTTAAGACTATCCATTTTAATATGCATTATACTTCATCACAATAAATTTAATACAATAATAAATGAATCATAAAATTATACATTCATATAAAAAATTTAATTAAATAACTTATAAATAGTATTAAAAAATTGTTCTATCACTCTACCTTATAAATATGATTAGAGAAGTACCGCATAATTGTTCAATTCTTGATTTTGATAAGTGGTAATTTCTATAATCATGAATAAGAAAACTTTTATATCTAGAACCCAAATAAAATAGTAATTTACTTTAAAAGTTTGTAGTCTCAAAATGAGCTAAACTTCTTTAAGCCGAAAAGAAAAACCAAACTAGGTATGCTATCCAATCTTAAATGGCCCGATCTTAAAAAAGATATACGTATACCATAAAAAAAACGATATATGTATACTTATATAAAAAAAATGGCAAAGCACACACGTCCAAGCAAGAAAATTAACCATAAAATAGTCTTAAAGATTCAAAAAATTACCATGACGTCCCAGGGGTAACTACTGAAATTGTTAATGAAAACTGCTGTGGTTGTTAATGACAATCTCAGAAGCTACTCCCGGGATCTCATGGTAATTTTTTGAATCTTTAAAGTCATTTTATGGTTAATTTTATTGCTTGAGACTTCTGGGTAATATTTTAACAACCGACTAATCAAGATCGAGCACTTAGGGAACCTTTCCCATGGCAAGCTCTCTTTATAAGTTTTAACGTTGTTGCATTCATGGCTCAAACCCAAAACCCTGTACATACTGGTTTGATATCCTTGCCAACCAACCAAGGCATTGGTTAGTATATTTTTCTCTATTTTTTAAAAGTAAAATCTTTTTATCCATATACTTTTAATTGATTTTAGTTTTGGTTCGTACAGCTAACGGCGTTATAGAACACCATTAAACATATAAATATTTATGAAACTATAATGAGAAACTTGAGAGAAAAATCAAAATTCATGCAAACATAGGATAAAATGAAATTAACGCAAATTTTAAAATGATGCTTGACTTTTTTCAAGAATCCGTAGGGTATTATTGTATTTATAGTAGACACTAATTTTTAGTATATTTTTTGTCCCAACTAATCACTTAACTCTCATCGTAAATATGGGTGTCTTTAAAAATAAATTGCATTTACATATTTACCATCTTGACCAATTTTAACAAATTTTTTTAATGTAAATAATTCAGTTATTTGTATCTTATAAAACTGAATTGGATGGAGTATCTCTTATATCAAATTTGAACTATATGCAGATTTTTTTTAAAAAAAAAAATTAGACCATGTGATTTTAATTATTTTGTCTTGTATCAGTTGTGTTCCAAGTGTACATACTTTTTGTTTGCCCTCCTTTTGTTGAATTATTTATGTATTAACCAATAACGGTTGGCTCTAGTAGAAGGGATTGCTCTTGTATAACATGATAAATTAATGTTTGAATTTCACTAGAAGATATTCTTATAATTAGTACCTAACATTGCCTAAACAATATGCTTCAAGAAAAGGATACCAGTGCTTAATAGAAGGAATATTGATATATTGTTCTTTTGATTAATTTCTCAAATTTTATATGCAAATATAATAATAAAGTGTTTATACACATAAAAATTCTTATTTTTAATTTTGATGATCTATCAAAATATTTCTTATTTTTGAATTTCAACAAAATATTAATCTTTCTCTTTGTTTTAGCTTTCATTAGTCTGGAAGGAAGTATATAAAAGAGTATTGAATGAAGAGTAATTTAGTAAAATGCTGTTATATTTTATCATAATCCAAGCAAAGCCTAGTTATGAACATTTTATCTAAATCTTCTTATACAAAAATTTATAAATTACAAATAATTCTTTGCGCTTAAAAATGTTGCAGATAATCTAAATTCTATAACTATTTGTACATGTTGAAGTCAAATCTCGTACGTAATGCACTCACTAAAGAACAAGACACTTCATTAATCTCTTTATGCTTTTATCCTTCTTCAATCATACTAAAATTTCTTTTAAAGACTGTGAATGCAAACTCTTTCTTTGATAAATTCAAATTGCATATATATAAATTTGAATAATAATGTTATATAGATAATATTATTAATATTAATATATGTTAGTTTTAGTATTTAATTTATTTGATAAATTAAATAACTAACATTGATATTCAAATTTAATTTATAAGGATAAATTAAATTGTTTGACTCACTATTTGGATTAATTAAATAGATATGATTAATTTGAATTTCAAAAGGATATTCAAGATTTGAATTTTAAGATTAATCTTGATTAATCTTGAATATCTTTTTAAAATTCGAATTTCAAGATTAATCTTGAATATCCAATATATCCTACATGGGTTCTATAAATAGAGGAGTCATGAACCATTTGTATGTACTAACAAATTGAGAAGAGTGAGTCGCACTAGGGAGAGGAAGAGAGAGACACAGACACTGAGATGCTAGCACGCTACTGATGTTGGGATCCATTCGCGTGGATACCGGTAAAGGAAGACGATAAAAAGATTGGCTCATAGGGATCGAGTTTCAAAAACCCATAAAGGTACTGTTATAACCACTCTATCTAAATGCTTTTGATAAATCCAAAAGGTGGATTAGAAAATCTTTTAAATTCATATGTTCCACTGCCTGTGTATGTTCGAATCCCAATATGCCCATACTCATGTCATTTTATAA
>JANTPZ010006145.1:0-11595 GCA_025593235.1 Vachellia pachyceras
TGGGAGACCCAAGTTATCCTCCCCTTCTTGGTGGGGATTCTTCATCCTCTCACATTGTGGTGATGATTATACAATCACACACTAAATCAATTCACTATGACCCTTTATATAGACATGTGGGTCATTAACTAACTAAGTGATTAATATTAACCACTTTAACTAACTCACTTATTTCCAATACTTGTTCCTTTGATTTCCCCCATACACTCGGTATTCCTAGGTACTTCCCTGTATCATCAATTTCAGATATTCCCAGCATGTTACAGTCAGATTCCTTCATCCCTTCAGGGGTGTTCTGAGAGAACATGATGCCCGACTTACGAAGGTTGGGTAATTGACCAGAAGCTTTCCAGCAGTGTAAGTTCACAACTCCCAGCTTGGCTGCTTTCTGGATGCACAGTGAGGAGATGTCGTGTTTCAGAGCGCGTGAAGGATGAGCTTTTCCTTGCATTTTCGGGGCAAGCGTGTCTTTTGCATTTTCCCATGTACGATTGAAATTTGATTCCTGCCCATTTTTGTTGGGAAGGGAGGTTCAAGGGTTGAATGAAAATCATTTCTATGTAGGAAATTATTTTCCATTTCAGCCAAACAGTCACTGATAGTGGAAAATTGGGATATTCTATTTTCATTGGCCTATTTTCTTTCATTTTTTTATACAAAAAAATAAGTTTAAGTGGGTTCGATACCGGTCCCCCACTAAAATCAGGGCATAACCCTAGAACTCTTTGAGCACTTACAAGGGACTTATAAGATCGCCTGTCAAAAGAGCCTTCACAATGGCAGAGGGAATCGAACTCACCTCCTTATAAGAGTTAAGTCTGTTCCTTACCATATGTGCTAACTCTTGGCGGCCTATTTTCTTTCATGCAAACGGCCCCTTATGGTATTTGTAGGAAGAGAATGGGAGATAAGGCCTCTTTTCCTTTTTGTAATATTGAATATGAACAAACAATGTCATGGGCTTATGTTAGCCCACTGAATACAACGAGGGGATTAGGGTTGAAAAAAGCCCATCTAGTTCTCTTTGGGCTACTTCCAATGCATCTATTGGGGCATGATCAGCCCAAATTTATCCCATAATAAATTAATATTTTAATAGTGCATCAAGTTAATGACTATATTTAATATAAAAGTCTCTCAAATAGAATTATTTTTAACAGAAAATACATGTGTTTAATAAAAAATGCAGAATGTTTGAACCCTATTTGGTAGCGTGTGTGTTTGGCAAAGCGGTTGCAGAAGTCAAACGTTCAACAGTATTTTTCCGTAAAACAAAATAATCTCTTACATATTTACCTTGACTTGCGTAAAAGTACTTCTTTACTGTATTTCCAAAACCGGCACAGTATCAATGGAACGAGAGGGTTTATGTTTCATCACACAACAATTAATTCATATTTTAATGTGCGTACCTTGACTTGCGTAAAATTTCATGTTGCAATCGTTACAGTATAATTTCATTATCTGGACAAAATTACTATTAATAAATTAAACACACAAAAATCAAGCACTACTAATCAAACATAAAGTAGTAATAAGACAGGTTGGGGATCACTCTTTGTTTGATCATGCCACGTGAAATTATGCTTTCTTCTTTATATTTCACATGACAAATACAAAGTCCTTCAACAACGATCCTGTGTACGGTACCCCCATAATTAATTAGAAGAAAAAAATTTATACGTTATTTTGTTTATATATACATAACCATCCATTCCTTAATTCTCATTCTAATAAAGAGCATCATTTCATGGAGGCCACATGCAATATCACTTTTATTTTATGTGTTATGATCTTATCATATAATATTTAGTTAGGGTATTTTTACCAAGTGGAATTAATTATTACACCCAAATACACACACATATATATATTTATGTATATTAAGTAATTAGAATATCCGACCGGAGACGTCAATTAAATATAAGCACCCCTGTGAATTTTCAATTTTTAGTTAAAAGAAATTAGTAAGGGCGAATTAAGGTTCAAATTTCTCCTAAAAGAATTGTTTATATTGTACTTGATAGTGTAATTATCTTTAATAAAAGGATAAATATACTCGGTAGAAAAAAATTGATATGAAAGGGAGAGAGAACACTACCCCTACGTATGAGCAATAGATAATTAATCTACACATACTTGAAAATCAGTTAAATATGTTATTTTTAATGCATTTTATTTTTCTTAAATGCACTTTTTAATGTAGGAAAATCACTGAGGTTCCATGCAATAACCCAAGAATATTCATATAATCATTTATTTATAATACGGGGCTTGTTTGGGAACGCGGTGGAGAAATACTTTTACATAAATCGAGGTAAATATATGAAGGAGATTATCTTATTTTACAGAAAAATACTGTTGAACGTACTTTTGAGAATTCTTAATGGGTTACCAAACAACACCCTATGAATTAGGAACCTATCATGATAAACTATTCGCTCGTTGTAAGATATCTAGGTAATTATATTTATTTCTTGAGATTTTATAGAAAATTTTCCTTTAACATATTTATTGACGGTGACCAAATGTATTTAAAGAAGGAATCGAAATGTTTGTGGATGTGCTTGTTTGGTAACACCGTTTCCCTAACAGTACATACAACTTAAGACAAAGTCATTTTGAATTCTGTAAAAACCATTTGAAAAATTTGTAAAACCATATTGAAATCCGTAAAATACTTTAAAGTCCGTAAAATCCTTTTTTCAAACGGAATTCTCAGACACACACAATATTTATGCAAAACCAAACAAATATATAGATTAAAAAAGTGGTAGTTAACATGCACTCCAACCTTTCTTCCCTAATCATTGTTAGTGTCTCCCAATTGTACTTTTAATTATTTTTTTAATAAGAGCACAGAAGTGAAAAGCCCCAAACACGAAATGATGGGGGGGAATACTTAATAAAAAAAAGAGTTATTTGAGAGACAAAAGTGACAGAAATCTGGCCATGTGACTCTGATTTGGGACAAAGCAAGCAAACCAAGCTGGCCTCTCCACATGACATGATTCTCTTCTTCCATATTAAAAGAGGGTAGAATTAGATTCACACGTCGCTATTTGATACCATTACTTAATTTAAATCTATAACTTGCATTGCATCTGGAAAAAAAATAATACTTCAATTCTATGTGTTTCACTATCAGAAAAATGCTGTTAAATGGTTATTTTTCATCGCTAAAACGAGAGTCGCTAATATTTTCCGTCGATAAATAGAAATTTTCTGGTGGAAAATAGACATTTAACGATGGATTTTTCCGTCATTAAATGACATTTTTCTGGTAGTGTTTTCTGATACACAATTTGTTTCGAACTTTTATCTAATAGTGAGTTAGCTTGAGACTAATTCAGATGTTAAGATAAGCCAATAGGGTGTGTCGGTGTGGAACATGAAGATAGAAGTGTAGGGTTTATATATTCCTGACTGATAAAAAAATAATTAAAATAGATTTAATGAGCAATCGATTTAACTAATTTTTTTAATGTTTACAAATTGATCATCCAGCTTCTGTATCCAGAATCGGTGAAGCATATCATTTAAAAGGCCATTATTAAGCCTATTTCACTTAATTGGATCATTATTGGTAGTAATCTTAATTTCAAAATTCTAATTTTAGAACATTTCTGTAATAACTTCAAAAAAATTATGACTCGAGGTTAGTTATAAATAGAGTTAAGGTACAAATTTATCACGAAAATTTTTACACAGGAGCGTTTGCTATTCGGAAGTTTCTTTTGGCTCAATTCCACTTTGAAATTTTCCAAAAGGAAGCAATTTTAACCCATAATTATTTAAAGTTAATTATGATTAAGTGATACATGTCACTTCACATTGTGCTCAATAAACCACCTCAGGTAAACTTGCTTCTTTTTCGTAAATTTTTTAAAGAGAAATTGAGCCAAACACATTTTCAAATATCAAACGTTCCTACGTGAAAACTTTCAAAGTAAAATTACATGTTAACCCTTATAAATATTATACAGAATCCAGAATTATCAATTAAAGACACTTGCGTTCTTTCTCTTCACAGCTCATCCCTACCCAAAACCCTCAGCCACCCCACTATCCCTATATCCCATTAATTTAATCTTCCCAAGAGATCTCTCCTTTGGGTTAGTGACCTCACTTTGATTACCAAGAGAAATTATTTATACATAATTGTTAGATTATGTAAGTTGAACATTATACCATACTTTAGTTCATTTAATATAATTTTAAGGGATGCAAATTTCGAATTTAAGTGGTATATAATTAAAAAATAATTTTATATATTATAATTGGATGAATGCATACAAATGGTAAAGGCTTTATTGGAAGAGTCAATCTCTAGCTGTCGGTTGGAGAATTACTCCTTGATTTATAATAAAGAATAAGTGTGATCAATTTCTCTTGAAGCATGGAGGGTAAAATAGACATCCCTTAAAAATTCGAAGTTTGACACACTGCTTCTTTATATTCTTAAAAATGGGGTAATTTTTTTAAAAAATCATTTTTAAACTGAGTTAACGAGTAAGCTACCATTCATATATACTAATGAGATAGTTAATGGTGATATACGTAATATGTACAAGAAGACATGTGCGTGTTTGATAACAACTTTTTAGTATCCTGCATTTTAGACCTAAAAGTTTATTAATTTGCAGACTCTAACGTTTAGTAACTCATTCTTTTAAAATATATTTTAAGGAAAAAACTCTTTTTTGACAGAATAAATACATTTTGAATCTAACGTTTATCTAAACATAAATACATTATGGATAAAATACATTCTATCAAAATTTTTTAAACGGACACAAACACACATATATCTTTTGGCAGTAGCAATAAGCATATTAATTGAAGTTAGTTGGTAAGTTTGAATAGTAGCATTTTAATTAGAGGAGCAAGCCATATCTGAATATTGGATCTGTTGTGTAAGTCAGAGAGCAGACAGAGAAGAGGCCATTGATATCAGATCAGTAGTAATGAATGTGACATGGTTGTGATGCTCCACCGACCCCCCCTCTCCATGTTCAAAGTGGCCCTCTCACTAATTTACAGTTCTGGAATTGCCTCCATCCTTCCCCTGAAGATTTTTATAGTTACTTAAATAAAAATGGATTTCATGAGAGCAAATTGTTTGAGTTCACTGAGTAGCCCACAAGATCACAGCTCATTGCCCAACGAATCAATCATTATCGTCGCTCCTGTTCCTCCATCAAAGTTAGGAAAAAGTTTCATGATACAAGTCAGTGCCTCTGCTCTAATATTTAATTACAATATTCAATCCTATTTGTAAATAACATTATATGTATAATCTTATATGTAAGTAACACTTTTAATTTGATTTTTTATCCTCACGTAACTAATTAATATGAAAACAATTCGTCTTCAGCGATGTAATGTATTACTTGCATTTAAAAAAAAATACTTATTCCATAGGTTATTTCTTCATTCTCTTGTGAGTTTTGACTTGTCTCATTGTTCATAAAAAAATATAATCACGTCGGTCGGTTAAGTAGATGAGGGAAAAATCAACACTTCAAAAAATATAAATCTACCAACTGGATATTTAATTTATGAAAATTAAAAAATTGGTTAAAAGTTATTTATTTATGAAATACATGTATTGGTTTCTCTACAACATCATACTTAATCATGTGGTATCAGCAGATGAAAACATTCTTAATTAATGCAATCGAAATACAAATGATTCAAAGTAAGGAATTATAAAGCTAAAATAATAATATGAACTGCAATATTATATTGAACACTAAAACAAACATATAGGAGAATATATATATATAGATTAAAATAAAGGGAGGGTATAGAATATAGGGAAGATCAGATGTATATGTAGGGGAGGGTGTTGAATATGGAAGAGGAGGGTAGTGCATGTGCTTTGGGCATTAATTTGATGATAATACGAATGAACAGCATCATAGCATTATTCTGTGAGATAATGGATGCCAAAGGGAGGGGTCACATAGCACGTGCATGGTTCCTGATTCCACTGCTCCCTCCTACACAATATAACACTTTAGCTCCCAACATTTATCAAATTAACAAATCATTCACAATACATCAATATTATATATGCCCAATATTGAAAATTAGAGAGAGAGAGGGAGAGGGAGAGGTAGGGTTCTAAGGAGAAGAGCTGGCTGCGACTTTCTTTCATTAACTTCCTGCTGAGAAATTCCACCTTTTTTCCATCACTGTTTGAATTTAGAGACATGTCTAATTCAGGCTTCAACACGGGTTTACAGGAAGTTCCAAGAGGATCGAGGAAAAGTTATTGTGACAAAATACTCTAAAGCTAGACGCAGTTGAATCGAAATATCAAATATATGAACAAGATGAGCACCCTGAACTATATGACCCATCATAATGAAACAGCCTTTGAAAGAATTACATCACACACTTGTTAAGCTAAGTCATATTTAGCTTCTGTTGTTAGGATACAATAGACTTGGCTTAATGAATTCCAAAGATGCAATAATTATGGAGACGAGTACTTCTCGGAGACTTACTGCTTGCACATATGCCTATATCTATATCTTAACAAAAACACCCTACTCTTTTCCGATTCTAAAATCACATCATTTACGGTGCAATTCATGATGTAAATGGGATCTTATATTTAGAATCGAAGATGGTACTACTGCATGTATTTTTAAAACTTTTTTATTGTCAATGACTAAAGCCAGGTCTCTAAACATTTGAAGTTAATTGAAGTGGCAGTAATGGAATATATGCCAAGTGGGTAATTAAGTATGTTGAACCAGCTTGCAACCTACATACCTTATCCTACCTAGCATACTAAGCTTGTTTGGATGTAAGGTTGAAAATAGCTTTTACAGATTTTGAGGTAAAACTTAGGTTTTGGAAAATAGCTTTTACAGATTTCAAGGCAAAACCTATGTTTTGAAAAGTGATTTATGTTTTGAAAGTTATTAACTTTTACGGATTCCAAGGCAAAAAAGTGGGTAGGAAAGAGAAAGAAAGAAAAAGTAAGAAAGAGAAAAGAGGAAAAAATAGGAAAGAGAAAACCTAGGTTTCAAACAGAGGTTTTATGACCAAAATAGTTTTTGGGAAAAAAAATTTTGTTTGGACAAAACATTGATTTTAAGGTAAAACTTAGGTTTTGAAACCAAACCTAGGTTCTAGAATTAGTTGCCAAACAAGCATTAAGTTAATCTAAGAGATCAGGTTGGACACTGACGACTGTCAGATCAAAGTTAACATTAATCTTGTTAAACCCATCATATTTAATTAATCTTAATCTGTCTTTGTACACGTCTCTAAGTGTAAATAGAGAAGTTAAGAATTGTCAATAACCTTGTGATTTACTAACATTGGATTTCTTTTCTTACAAATGAGAAGTTGCAAGTTTGATTTCATAACTGCTTTCAGTTTGCCCCCGTACAAATAAAAGAAAAGGATTAGGAATGTAAGAGAGTTAGTTAATTAAAAAGAACTGTTGGGGCCTTGAATGTTATTTTCTCAATACACTAAACTACACAACCTTTCGGTTTTCCACCACCTAGCTGTTGATAGCTGTCCCTAATCCCTCCTCCCATGTGACGCCCACCCTCCCCCCCAAACAAAAAAAAACCTCTGGACTTTCTAAAGACGCAAGCGCACACCCAAAAACCTAAGCATTAAAACAGGAAATATCTTCACACACATCGATCGCTTTAGGTCATATAAAATGATCCAAAAAAAAAACCACACTATTAATCCAGATATGATGATGTCTTCGAGGTGGTTGTGAGCTGACTTCCTTATAAATCCATCACCTCCCTCATACTGCACTGCTGTTTTAGGATCCCCAGAATTTCGCTTTCCCTTTAAGATTTCTGTTCGTTTCTAACTTCTAGGTTGCTTCTTTTCTTCTCTCTGTACTCTCTCTCACATATCCCCCCCCACCCCCAAACAGACAAGCTCGTTCAAATTAATAACCTTGCCTTTCGATTTTGATCCCGCGTGGAAATGGCACAGTTGCCACCTAAGATACCGACCATGGCCCAGAATTTGCCATCTTTTCCTCACCAGAAGTTACCCACAATGACGCCAAGTTTCAACCCGGCACAACAATTTCAGAACCAGAACTCGCCGCCGACGCAGCCGCCATCGTTACCAACTTGGGTGGATGAGTTTCTTGACTTCTCGTCGGCGCGGCGGGGATCTCATCGTCGGTCTGCTAGCGACTCCATCGCATACCTCGACACGGCATTCCTTGAGGAATGTCGTAACCCGGTGGCCGGAGCCAATCCTCATCATGGATTTGATAGGCTTGACGATGACCAGCTCATGTCCATTTTCTCTGATGACATTGGCTCGGTTTCATTGCCCCCGTCATCCGCCACCGCATCGAACCCGTCCACGCCGTCCGATGACCAGAATAGCAATAACGGGGAGAGGCCTATGGTAATTGACGACGTCGTTTTTTCGCCGAGGCAAGACCTTCCATTGCAGAAACAGCTCAAGAATGAACCAGGCGAGGTGGAGAGCGCATGCATGAATGAGAGCGACACTCTGCCGCCGCCACCCTCCGTGGTAGGCGGTGGCGGCGAACCTGTCGTTGATCCAAAAAGAGTTAAAAGGTAAGCCATATATATATATATATATCTATATCTCGATGCCATCCCGTATATAGTATAAATGCAACAGATGACCCATGCACGTATAATTAACTTAATGAACATATAGATTTCATGCTTCGAAATTTTCATGGTTATTTAATTTAATTATCTGTATTTACGATCTTCTTCTTCTTCTTCTTCTGTTGTGGAAAATCAGAATTTTGGCCAATCGGCAGTCAGCTCAGAGATCCAGGGTGAGAAAGCTGCAATACATATCAGATTTAGAAAGAAGCGTATCAACTTTGCAGGTATATATATATATATATGTACTACTATGCATAAAAATTATTAATTTTAGACAATTTATTTGTCATCTGATAAGATCAGACCATATTTTTCCTTAATATATTATATTGACAAATTAAAGTTATAATGATTAATTTTAGGTGAATTCAATTAAATAGTAATAGCATAACTATAGGCTCTCCTAAATTAAATTTTTGCTTTAATTTAGACTAAATTTATTCAAAATTTTCTTGACACTGTTAACTTTTTATCTTGGAGTGATGCTTTATGTATGTGTATATATATAATTAGAGAGAGAGAGAGAGAGAGAGCTGATACAAGTTATAAAGGATATGACTTACGGAATAATTTCTTACATAGATCTTATATATATATATATCTATTGTGTGTGTGTGTGTTGAGATGAAATTGGATGGATGAATAATAATGGAATAATTATATGTTATGCATATATGATGAATGAAGACGGAGGTATCAGCGTTGTCGCCTCGGGTCGCATTCTTGGACCACCAACGTTTGATTCTGAACGTAGACAATAGCACCTTGAAGCAACGTATTGCTGCTCTGGCTCAAGACAAGATTTTCAAAGACGGTATTCTATATATATATATATATATATATATAATTCCTTCATTATTATTTAATTACTTATTTTATTATCATCATTAGATAAATTTATGATCTGGTTTCCTCAGCTCACCACGAAGCATTAAAGAAGGAAATAGAGAGACTGAGGCAAATCTATCATCAACAGCAGCAACAAAACCTGCAGAAGATGGAGAACTCTGCTGCAAACAGCACTCCACCACCGTCAACGCAGGCACAACCACCGGTAATGCCACCGCATCAGTGTCAGGCAATGGGATGTTTGGAGAAGGAACAGCTTATGAGTTGATATTCTGAAGTTTCACGTGCTGTGTTCCCCCACACTTTAATGTCCACCATGTGGGGTCTCATCTCTCTCTCTGACATTTTTCGTGTATATACACTACACACCAACTAAATTTAACTTGTTTGGATAAAACTGAAGGGGGAGAAAAATTATTAATTACTTCGGATTATTGATTGGGTTGGAAATTTAGCGATTGTATTACACGTTAATTTTTTTGAGCATCCACCATTTTTTTCTTGTTTCAGAGAAAGCTGCCAGGGTCTGTTTTTTATTTTTTTTGTTATGGTTTGGGTAATTGTAAAAAGACCAGTGATATGAGCGCATTTTAACTGTAGTTCTTAATTCTCACTTTTTCTCAATTGATATTAGTCTTTATGGTGAAATACTTGCATATTTCTAAAATATCTCCTCATCCATATTCTACCAATTGAAAATATTTCAAATATCTTATAATATAGATCTTATATCCCATAAATTTCTTCCAATTATTTCCCTTTTTTCATAACACATAATAAATATTTATTATAGAAAAAGAGAAATAATTAGAAGTTATAGGACATCAGATCCACAATGATGACACTTGAAATATTCCCATTAGGTAGAATATGCATATAATGTGGCAGTGTGCAAATATACAAGTACTTCTTATATGTATGTGTCCATATATATTTTTGACGAGGGCTGCAGCTAGCGCTTTAATTATATCTATATGACTATATATATGTCACTGAACACTTTTGTTTCATTATATTCATTGTAATCAATTTATCCAATCAAATAATCTCGATATTTAGATTTATTATAGATATAATTATAATCCATTATATAAAAATAAATTAAATAATGTGATAAAAAGCCCAAATATTAAGATTATTTGAGGATACATATACAAATTGTCTTAAATACTCTCCTTATGTTTAAACTTGTTAGTATTATTTTCTTCTTCTTTATCTTTCTTTAAACGCATACAACAAGCATTCACTTTTGTAAACGTAGGGAATGTGCAAACACTAGTAAACATTTTTTGACCTAATAAGTTTAGGTGGATGCACTAGTAAAAAATGAAGTTATACCTACGAATTTTTTCTACGAAAAATTTTCGCAGGTAATTTTCTGCGAATTTACCTGCAGTTTTTTATCCGCAGGAAAAGTTTATTTTTAAAAAAAATTGAAAAAAATTACCTACGGATTTAAAATCCGCAAGTAATATTTCCTACGGATTTAAAATCCGCAGGAAAAATTTATTTTGTAAAAAAAATTGAAAAAAAATTACCTGCGGATTTTAAATCCGCAGGAAATATTTCCTGCACATTTTAAATCCGCAGGAAAAGTTTATTTTATAAAAGAAATTGAAAAAAAATTACCTGTGGATTTAAAATCCGCAGGTAATATTTCCTACGGAAAACAAATCCGCAGGTATTGTTACATGCGGATTTATTTTCCGCATGAAATTTAAATCCCAGAATAAATCTGATTCAAACAAATGAATTCCTCATGCTCCCGCCAACTCTCCTAGATCCTCAGCTCCTTCTCCTCTCCCTCTTCCACCTTGCCCTTCCGACGAATATTCCCGTCTTCGACTGTAGCCTTTTCACGACTCCTTTCTTCTCTATCCTTCTCGGCCTCTCGCAGTTTGATTGTAGCCATTTCACGGTTCCTGCTCTGTGATTGAGAAGTTTCGGTGGTCATCGCCTCCTTCGCAATCCCAATACTAATCCGGTCCTTCACCGCTGCAATAGCCTTCCTGATCGTGCTCGGCGCCATCTCTCGAAGACGATTCCCAGGCCAGATACTCTTCCTCTTCCTACGACTCAGATCTAACAGTCC